>JAESUZ010004615.1:0-28170 GCA_017311185.1 Proteles cristata cristata
ACATGTGTTCCTTATGTGGAGTAAGTCAGATTTACATCCATTAGTCAGAATTTCTGGCTTCACTTTGTCTTCTATTAAACGGAACACTGCAGATAGAAAGGAATGATTTCTCAAGAGGAATTTTAGTGCATCTCAGACACTGTCTCTAATGTTTTTCACCGTATCAGTACCTTTGGTAGCTGAGAAACGTCGGTTCTACCTTGAGATGTTGAAACGGGATCGTCAATGTAGTAGCATTGAAGACCGTGAAAAGAGACAATTCTAATGTGTTTAAGTTGACAAGTCCCTTGGTGAAAATTCTAGAAGACAAATGTTATCCGTCATCCCTTTGCCTGCTGTCAGGTCTTCATGAAATCAGATGTACAATCATGAATCCACATTCCAGGCAGATAAGCTCGTGTTCACCTTTTGCTATCTCGCAAAAGTCAGGCAAGAGGCTAGGCAGGTGCGATGGTGATAACATTGGGCCTCATAAACAGGACTCCTAAAGGACCTTTGAAATAGACAGGAAATACATTAATGCGTTCTTACTGCAAAACTTCAAACAATGGAAATGATCCCAAAGAATTTCTTAAACTCTACGTATCCCTAAAGTTCCTGTCAAGGCTCACATCACTTATCAGGGTTTTCTACTTCTAGACCTTATTCTATGAACTTACACAATATATAAATAGTTGTCAGATATATTATCAAGTATGTATGTGGTTGTTACGGTAGTAGGTTGGAATTCTCTCTAAGTAGAAACTGTCCGTTTTTTAGTCTACTTTTTACGAGGACTATTAAATAAATATCGATAGATATATACATTTGCTTTTTCCATCTCTATACGCTGTCTATCTAAAAAGGGAAATGTAAAGAAGATGCAAACACTCTTGTATATCTCAAGCCTACTGTCATTGTGAGCCGAAATTCAGCTGATTCTGTCCTATTGATTTTAGAAACAAGTGTCAGCGTCCACATCAAAGATGATCCTAAATGGACACGCGTACTTGATGAGAATGGGTATCCTTTCTGTTCAACAATCTGAACACAGCACCTAGAGATGAAATGTCATGTCACTATGTATTCAGACACCCCTACACGACCAAATGAATGCACTGAGCAAAAGGATCGATGACAGATACAGTGATGTGGCTATCTAGGTAGAGTATCTTCAATGTCAAACTTGTTTTGGTGAGTTAGCTCCAAAATTATATCCACAGAGATACATCTGGTCACCCCGCGGCTCAAAACAGGTCGCTAAGCCAACAGCATTGTCATGAAGTGTAATTTCCCTTTCCTAGAACAGACTTGACCGGTGTGTCAAAATGATCACGGGCATGTTAGATTTCTAGTGACATCACCATCACCACCACCACCACCACCACCATCATCGTCATCTTCGTGATCACCGTCATCAATTGATTCGTTTTCCTACCTGCTCGTCTATTCCTTTGGTTCCTTTTGCTCCTCAAGTCAATCAGACTTATTTTAGTACCTCCGTCTCCTATCCCACCTACAGTTCCCACTCTATCATGGGAAGAGCCATTTCAGTCACGGAAAACTTAAGAATCAGAAAATTAAGAATCATGAATGAGTGTTATACTTTCACAAATAACATAACACTAATTTAACCAACTGATATCTGAAAGGCGATTAGTCTAAGGATCCACATAAAAATGCATTTCTGTCTGTATTTTGCCACTCTCAAAAGCCCTTACACCCCCAAATGAAACATTACACCGAAATTCAATTGTAATACAACCATAATGAAAATACAGCTTCTGAGAAACATTTTTGTAATGTTTCCTTTTGAGAGAGAGAGCGAGAGACGAGTGGAGGAGGAGCTGAGAGAGAGGGAGACACAGAAGCTTCGGTAGGGTCCAGGCTCTGAGCTGTCAGCACAGAGCCCAACGCGGGGCTCGAACACAGGAGTAGTGAGATGATGAGCTGAGCCAAAGTTGGATGCTCAACCCACTGAGCCGCCAAGGCAGTCTGACAGTACGACTTCTTTACCTTTCTGTTCTGATTTGCTTCTCCTAGCAAAGCACTGTCCTCTATTTGACCCTTCTTCTTTGTAAAGCTACATCCCTAATGACCACGACATCCACATTCCTTGGCCCAGTTGGGGTGCTTTGTATCCAAACTCCAAACTATTCCACTGCAGTTCAGGCAGGGCTCCTTGTTGTGGACGAAATGACAAAAGACAAGACACACACAAAAGACAGACACAGACACGACACAACTGCGGCCGGAGGAACAATTCTACGCAAGCCCCTCTT
Source organism: Proteles cristata cristata (assembly GCA_017311185.1). Taxonomy (NCBI): domain Eukaryota; kingdom Metazoa; phylum Chordata; class Mammalia; order Carnivora; family Hyaenidae; genus Proteles; species Proteles cristata. Next base: position 2,262 of record JAESUZ010004615.1, read on the forward strand.
GCGGTTTATTTTAAACCCCGGTAACTGGATACAAACGGAAATTTACAAGCTGCATTCCTTTACCAAGTAAGGGCAAGTAGCCAAACACATTTCAAGGACACGGGACAGCAAAGGGAGGGAGTGACCACAACATGTTTACGAAGCGGCCTGCTCACAATTGCAGCCTCCTCCTTAGTTCTAAGGAGGGCATGTTCCCTCGAGTGTGAGCGGATCATTGACCTTGGATACTGTGTGGAAGCCCCTTGGCAGAACATCCTGTTTGAGGCATGATCTGCCCAGGCAGAGAGTCCCGTTTGAGGCACATCTCTGCGTCCCTAACCACGCTTTCTTGTGCTCACTGTCGGGCTCCCACATCTCCCCCTTATCCTGAGAAGCGGTAGCAAACTGTAAGGCGTTGAGAACGCATTGTCTATCCTTTTTGAGTTGTTGCCTTCTTCGCCAGCCCCAGAAGACTAAAATACTAATACAGCATAAAAGTATTATGAAGAAAGTATTCACGAGAACAGTTCCAATTAGGGTAGACACATGTCCAAGAGGATTCCAATGATTCATCCCTTTCTGGAAACCCCTTAACAGATCGGACCCAGTAGTGTCAGGGTGCGTTTTGCTAAATGTTGACACAATTTGCTGGTCTAACTCCATCATTTCCTTAGTGAGGTTTGGATGCCCTGGTAATGACCGTTTCACTTTTTCCCAACCTTCACTCACGTTGAAAGGCACAGACGTGATCCATGACTGAGAGGAGTTCCAATCACATTTCAGTACACTTTCTGTGGAGAAGACAGGTAATGGATCCCCAAGCCACGAAACGGTATGTTGAAGATGGAGTCCATCAGTTGCAAGGTTGTGCATCTAGATCTCGTTGTTGTTGCCATAAGCAATGAGAGTCTTTATGCCACTCCCGTACAAAATCTGCCGTTTGAATCCCTTGATGCAAGGCAAGTCCAGCCATGGCAGCGGTTGCAGTCACTGCAGCCACTGCAAGAACGGAAACTATGATGAGTCCAAGCATGTGTCGGGACCGGTGAAGCAAAGTTGGTCTAGCAGTCACCCAGTGAGATACAGCCAAAGAGTCCGACCAAGGTCTTGTCCCATTTACAGGGAACCATCCTTCGCTTCGAGATTTCACAATCACCAAGGAAAAATTAGTTATTGATTTGTGTTTCAAAACTTTTCCACCAGGACTGATTTACACATTGTGTGAAATTACAATGATTACATGATATAGATCCTTCTGTAGCATTCCAAGTTCAATTCCCTTACAACCATGCGAAGGGGTATTTTAGGCAAGCCAAAGCAGAATCGGATTTATTAACATGCAAGTTAACCTGAAAGGGACCTGAACTGTCAGTCTTACTCAAAGTAGAGTTTCCTGACCCTATGGTGAGATTCCCTGAAACTGCCCATGAGGTCCAAATATTCCCTTGAAAATGGGGATACCCTGACAATTGCAATGGAGGGGGAAAGAGTGCCAACTGCTGCCATTTTATGGTTTCATTACCGTTACCCATTAAAGTACCATGAAGTCGATGCCATTGGAAAGTTTTGTTAGACCATTTTTCCAAAATTGGATCACGATCAGGGCTCCGATCTACAATAACAAATCCAAAATAATTCAGGACCTTAAAAGGCCGATGGCCTCGGCATCTTTCCCATTCCAAAGATTCTAGAGAAGGAATGCAAAAATTAGAAGTTCATCATGGTATAAAGGTATCAGGATGGTGACTCATCGGCGTCGTGGAGCTGTGGACTCCCCGGGTGGAAACAAGCACAGTCAAGAGAGCAGGATGATAATTATTATAGGTTACCCCGCAAGTATTATAAGAGTAATAATTATGTTTTCTTGTAGAGAGGCAAAAGGGATGTCCTCCAATGCCCACAGGGAGACCCTGGCCTGCAACAGAAACATTGCTCATGTTATACTGATTATTATAATCATACAGATGCTCAATTCTTCCACACGCGTGTGGTGGGAAGAATGCAGTTTCATCGGTGCATACCTGTACTTCAGGTTCACCCCAAGAGACAGCTCTCACAAGAGGAGGGTTTGGAACAGAAACCCAAGAAGTGTATTCTATCGTTTGCGCATCTATTACCTGAGAGAGAAAAACAGCCACCTTTTCTTCTTCTTTCCTTCGGAAATGCAATTCTGCTGCTGATAGATTTCCTTTGCTCCAAATATTCAGAAAATTTAAAGTCAGTAAGGTTTTATTCTAGATGTCTTTTGGTTTCATAAATCTCTCCTGTTCTCCCTATTTTTTCTTATTTTTTCAATGAACTCGCGTAAAGTACGATTACCTCTTTCAATGAGAGCTTGTCCTTGACTATTACAAGGGATGCCAAAAGTATGAATTACATGATATTGGGATAAAAAATGAGCTAATTTTGCAGATTGGTAGGCGCGCGCTTTTTCAGATTTCAATTCAATTGGGACCCCCATCACAGCAAAACATGATAATACATGAGTAATAACAGCACCAGACTTTTCAGAATGTAATGCAGTAGCCTATTGGAAATGTGTGCATGGATCTATAGTATGTTGGACGCCTTTTTGTTGTCCAAAGGATGAAAGAAAAATTACATCCATTTGCCATACCTGATTCGCTTGCAATCCTCTTATGTTGACACCTGGTGGGGTAAATGGTAAGGTAAAAGGTGCACAAACAGAACAAGAGCAAACCATGTTTTGAGCCTGTTTTCGAGCAATAGCATACGATTTGTTGAATCCTTTAGAGTTAGTATGTTGCAAACGGTGTTCTTGTTTTGCTGCTTCTATAGGAGAAAGCAATGCATCAATTACAGCAGTTCCGGAGGACAAGGGTGCAGGAAGGGCGGAATGGGTACGGATATGGGTAAAGAAAATGGATTCTAAACGCCGCAGGAGTGATCGTTGTACCTGACAAAACAATGTGTCAATATCTGTCTTAAGAGGTAGAGGCATCGAACCCTGAGGAAGCTGCAGACAAGAGAGAACAGCATACCGGGAACCTGAAACAATGTTAACAGGGAGCTGAGGAAACCCTTGCAGAAGGAAAGAAACAGCCCACAGCTCAGCAGCCTGCACAGACGAGAATGAATGGGGAAGGACTTAAGAACATTGAAAGGTCCAATATCCAGCGGTGTTTCTTTTTGCCTCAGTAAAAACAGGGTGTCCCTTAACTGGAACATCTGAAATCGGAGATTGAGATATCACGGGGTTAGTTCGAAGAAAATCCATCAGTTTAGATGATGGATAGTGGTTAGAAAATCAACCAGGAAATGAAGCAAGGGACATCTGCCAATTTTCATCCGATTGGAAACATACAGCCCTCTGAGCATTCGTTAATTGCATAACTATCTGGTGTGGAAGATCCGCCCAGGGTTTCTGGTGTTTTAGGTCTTCTATTTGGAAACAGGAGGAGGAGGGGAAGGCAGAAGAGGCAAGTTGAAAGTAGGAGGCAGAGAAAGAGAATTATCAGTTTTAAAGTTTGTGAGCTGAGACAGAGAAGTAGACCTAAGGTTTGTTAGGCAGTCTATACCAGTCTGGAGAAGACAAGGAACTTCCCCGAAACAAAAGGAGTTTCGGCAGCTGCTTGGGCATCTTCCTTAAAGTCCCTGCCTTGGACCTACAGTCCCCGAGGGGTACTCACCCTTTCGGGTTCGTTCGCGCTCAAACCCCACGTTGGGCGCCAGATATTGCGGACGAAATGACACAAAGACAAGACACACACAAAAGACAGACACAGACACAACTGCGGCTGGAGGAACAATTCTATGCAAGCCCTTCTTGCGGTTTATTTACTACCCCGGTAACTGGATACAAACAGAAATTTAGAAGCTGCATTCCTTTACCAAATACGGGCAAGTAGCCAAACCCATTTCAAGGACAGGGGGGAGCAAAGGGAGGGAGCGACCACAACATGTTTCCAAAGCGGCCTGCTCACAATTGCAGCCTCCTCCTTAGTTCTAAGGACGGCATGTTCCCTCGTGTGAGAGCGGATCATTGACCTTGGATACTGTATACAGGCCCCTCGGCAGAACATCCTGTTTGAGGCATGATCTGCCCAGGCAGAGAGTCCCGTTGTCAGGCCCATCTCCGCGTCCCTAACCACGCTTTCTTGTGCTCACTGTCGGGCTCCACACTCCTGAAGCAGTAGGCACAGGGTTTGGTCTGCCATCAGCATATTCAAGTTGATGAAATAGTATGGATGGGTCACAGGGACCAAGTGGGAAAATTCCTTGCACCACATGGTGCACCAATCACAGAGCCATGGCTATTCCTCCTTCATGCCAGAGCTGTTAGCCTTTCAGTGTTCCAAGAAGTTACATCAGAACAGCCATTCAAATGCGCGGGCTATTTCCTACAAAGTTCAAAAGCCAAATAAATGAGTGCTGTTTCTGTCATTAAGTTCCGTGAAGTTGGTTTTATCTCAAAATAAACAGAAATTCAAAAATTACTTTGGCTCATTAGGGGATCATCTACTTAATCTAAATATGCCTTCCTTACGCTACAATTTTTAGTTACTCTTTTAGAGTGTGAACCACAGGGAGGCAAGTTTTATTCATTCCTTATTATTAGAGCCCACAATGGTGTCTTCAGAAAACAGTAAACACTTTGATTTGGGGGATAGTTCCTTCTGGAAACATGCCTGTAATCCGAAGCACTTGTCTGTCTAAGCAAACTTCAAGAACCATCGGCTCCGATCGGATCCTGTGACGTTGGCATCATGTACTACTCCTACTTCCAAACATCGCTCTTTTGTCAAGTTATTAGAAATGTTTGCTCGCCTTGCAGAACACTTGCAGAAGAAGTTCCTTGCAATCCAAGATTTTACTGCCTTTATTTTATTTTTTTTAAACTTTTTTTTCTTTTATTTCTAGGATAGAGAGAGACAGCATGAACAGGGGAGGGTCAGAGAGAGAGGGAGACACAGACTCTGAAACAGGCTCCAGGCTCTGAGCTGGCAGTCAGCACAGAGCCCGACGCGGGGCTCGAACCCACAAACCGTGAGATCATGACCCAAGCGAAAGCCGGATGCTTAACCGACTAAGCCACCCAGGCGCCCCTGCCTTTATTTTTTTAATAGTTTTTTCTTTCTTTTGAGAGAGAGAGCAAGGATGGTAGTGGGAGACAGACAGAGAGAGAGTGGGAGAGAGAATTCTAAGTAGGCTCCATACTGCCAGTGCAGAGCCTGACACAGGGCTTCATCACACAAACTGTGAGATCATTACCTGAGACAAAATCAAAAGGAGATGCTTCACTGATTGAACCATCTAGATGCCCCCGGAATCGATCTTGATGCATTAATAAGTGAAAAGTCATTTCTAGCTGACATCTTCTCTACATTTTTCCAACAAAGGCAATTTCTTCCTTGCTTTCAGAAAACATGCTTTTTCTTTCTAGCACTGGGCAAATACCAGCTCTAAAAATTTTTCAACGTGTCTTCCAATACAGATATATATTAAGAATTATATTCAATTAAGTGATTGAACTGTACACTCTATCCCTATAAAATGTCGAGTTATTACAGTTCACCTAGTAATTATTACTATTACTATTTCCTGATGCCATGGTGATCGCCTTGAGAAGTACACATTTTGAGCATTCAACACATTTAACTCTCTACTGGAAACATTTCAACTACTGGAAAGAGCAAACCGCGAAATCACTAAAGCCGTTATTTCTTCTTCTGTGTCAAAGCAATTCACCATGAGAAAGTAGTTGATCACAGTGAGAATCATCCTCACTAATTTCTCTTTCACAGAGTGTTTTCACCATGTAAGGAAAACATTCTCTAGGAGAGAATGCATACAAGTTCTAATTTACATGATATGAAAGCTTCACACGTATATTTAGCTGTAGGTGAAGAGAAGTTCAAGATGAAGTCGAGGGAAAGGCCATGTCAGAATATTCAGAGATGTTCACAATTTTGACCCTACGATGAAACATGTATCCTGGAAATATGATGATGAGAACAACAGGAAGTGAAGATCATGAAATCAGATATTAACGATTTGTTGCAAGGCTTTTAATTTCCTTATCAACCCGAGTGATTATGTCTTCCACGAAAAAATGAAATCAAATAAAAATCAGAGATTGGAAGTTTCGACAATCTCCCAAGGTCACTTCTTCACAAATTAATCTGTAGAGTCCATGCAGTCTTCATTAAAGACTAGCAAGCTATCAGAAGACATCAACAAGCTAATTCTAAAGGTGATCTGGAGAGGAATAAGACCCAGAACACCCAACACAATAGTGAGGGAAAAGAATGAAGTTAGGACACTGACATTCCCAGACGTTAAGGCTTACATTAAAGGTATTATTGTGACATAGTGTGATACTGGCGAAGGAATAGACAAAATAGACCAATCGAGCAGAAGAGAGAATCCAGAAATAGACGCACAGAAGTAGAGTCAACAGATCTTTGATGGAGGGCAAAGGCAAGAAAATGGAGCCATGACAGTCATTGCAAAAATACTGGGGAACAAGTTGACCATCAAAGCAGAAAATGAACCTCTATACAAGCCTTACCCCCTTCATCAAAGTAACTCCAAATGGATCACAGACTTCTATGTAAAATGCCAATCTATAAAACTCTCAGAAGAAAACAGAGGAGAAAACCTAGATGATCTTGGGTCCGATCATGGGGTTTGAGATAAAATACCAAAACCATAATACATGAGAGAAAGACCTGATAAGTTGGATTTCATGAAACTAAAAAATTTTTCTTCAGGAAAGACACTGTCGAGAGGATGAAAAACAAGCCAAACTGAGAGAAAACACTTGTAAAAGACAAGTCTGAAAAAGGGTAGTTGTCCACACTCGAGAAAGGACTCTTAGAATAACCACAAAATCAACAACCCACGAAGGAATAGGCCACATTTCTTCATAGACATCTCACCAGAGGAGGTGGCGACAGCAAACACGTAAGTGTATGCATTGGTGTTCCACATAATGTGACATCAAGGAAATACCAAGGAAAACAGCAATGAGATACTACTACATACCTATTACAACTACCAAAATCCTAAACACTGACAACACAAACCACTAGTGAGAATGGAGAGCAAAGGGAACTCACATTCATTATGAGTGGCAATGCAAATGGCACGGGGACTCTGGAAGAGACTTTGGTGGTTTCTTACCGAACTAAATACCCTTTTACCATATAAACCATACTAGCCATTTTGTTCTGCGGTATTGACTGGAAAAAGCTGAACGTGTCTTTACACAAAAACCTACACATGGGGATGTTTCCAGCAGCTTGACTCGCAGTTTCCAAAACCTAGAAGTAATCAAGGTGTCCTTTCAGGAAATGAATGGATGGATACATAAAACATGGCATAGCCAGATAATGAAATATTAACCAGGACTGCAAATAAATGTGTGGGGTGCCTGGTGGGTCAGTCAGTTAAGCATCGGACCTTGATTCCATCTCAGGTCTTGATTTCATAGCGGTGAGTTCGAGTTGTGCACTGGGCTCACAGCTCGGAGCCTGGAGCCTGCTTCGGATTCTGTGTCTCCCCCTCTGCCCGTCCCACGCTCACACTAGGTCTCTCTCTCAAATAAATAAACATTGAAAAATTCACATGAAACAAAAAATAAGAAAGCAAATAGAAAACGATGCATCTCTCAAATACAGAAATAACCCCGCAAACAAATGAACTATGAATCTCTGTATGAAACAATATGGAAAAAACTTAGAAGTGTAGTAGTCACTGAGTGCATCCTCAGTAGACATCAACAGTTACTAACCGTTCTTCTACAACGAAGTGCAAGAACACAATCTGAACAGGCTACCTATTTTCTGATTCTAACTCGATGGCTTTCCGGAATAGGCAAAACTAGAGACAATAAAGGATTCGTGGTTGCCAGAGTTTGCGGGAGCAGCAGGGATGGATCGGAGAGAACAGAGATTTGAAGGGCACAGAAACTACCCTGTATGATACGATAATGGTGAGAACATGTCTTCTAACTTCGTCTGTACCTACAAAATGGAAACCACCAAGACTGAACCATAGTGTGAACTAGAGTCTTAGGGTAATTATGATATGCCACTCTAACTTCCTCAACGGCAACCGATGTACTGCTCAGGCAGGCAGGTCTTCCTGACGTGGGAAAGCCATGCACGTGTGAGAGCAGGGGTCAGTGAGAAATCACTGTACTTTCCCTTCCCCTTTGCTGTGAATCTAAAACTTCTGAAAAAATATCAATTCCATCTAGAGGTACCTGGGTGGCTTCGTCAGTTGAGCATCTGACTCTAGATGTCAGTTCAGGCCATGATCTCACAATTTGTGAGTTCAAGCCCCGCATTGGGCTCGGTGCAGATAGTGTGGAACACGTCTCTCTCCCTCTCTCTCCTGCCTGTCCCCAACTCCCATATTCCTTGTTGCGGACGAAATGACACAAAGGACAAGACACACACAAAAGACAGACACAGACACAACTCTGGCAATTTGATTCCTCAGCAATCAAAAAGAATGAAATCTTACCATTTGCAACAACATGGGTGGAACTAGAGTGTATTCAATGCTAAGTAAAATAAGTCAGAGAAAGAGAAATATCATATGATTTCATTCATATTTGGAATTTAAGAAACAAAACAGATGAACATAGGAGAAGGAAGCAAAATTAAGATAAAAACAGAAGGAAACAAATCATAAAAGACTCTTAAATATAGATAACAAACTGAAGGTTCCTGGAGGGGTGATGTGTGAAGAGATGGGCTAAATGGATGATGGGCATTAAGGAAGGCACTTGTTGGAAAGAGCACTGGGTGTTCTATGTAAGTGATGAATCACTAAATTGTATTCCCGAAATCACTATTCCCTTACATGTTAACTAACTTGGATTTAAATTGAAAAAAAGAAAGAAAGAAATTTCACCCTTGTGTATAGTCCATAGAGATAAGCATACTTATTGCAATTGATTCAGGCTTGTTGAGAGCATCATTGTTCATATCCATCAAATATTAGAAGCTATGCAAATACCAAGAAACTTTAGATTGGGAAACATGTTATGGATCTATAAAGAAAGCAGACCACAGGTAGAGCAACATGAGTGCCGCTAAAAGACATCTTTAAAAATATTTATTTATTTTGGGATGCCTGGGTGATTGAGTCGGTTAAGGGTCTGACTTCTGCTCAGGTAGTGATCTCACTGTGAGTTCAAGCCTTGTGTTGGGCTGTGCTGACAGCGCAGAGCCTGGAGCTTCCTTCAGATTCTGTGTCTCCCCTTCTATCTGCCTCTCCCATGCTCACACTCTATCTCTCTGTCTCTCAAGAATCAATAAAAACATTCAAATGTTTTAATTAACTTAAAAATGTATTTCTTCTTGAGAGAGGGAAAGTGGGAGAGGGACAGAGAGGGGGAGAGAGAGAATCCCAAGAAGGCTATCTGCTGCCAGCACAGAGCCAGATGTGGGGCTTGAGCTCGACAAACATGAGATCATGACCTGAGCCTAAAGGAAGAGTCCAATGCTCTACAGACTGAGCCACCCAGGCGCCCCTAAAAGACGTCATTTTGAATACAAGAGAGCAAGGAACAAAAGATTATAGACACTGTGTTTACATAAAGTTGTAAACAAAGCAAAATGAGACTATGTTTCAAAGTGAGATGAAAGCCAACACCTAGCCTCCCCCACCAAGAGAAAGGAAACTCCTCACCTCGCCAGGCCTCAGCTGGAGTCAAAAGTGGGGGCCTTTCTAGCTTAGGAGCTTGAGCTCTCTCTACAGAGATCCTTCTTGCTCCCATTCAGCCACACAACCGCACACACAGACACATGTGCACAGTTACAGCAAGGAAGCACCTCCAGACCAGGCCGCAGTACATGGACACCCCTAAGTGTGAAAGTACAGGCAGTTCACCTGCTCCCTGGCTCTGCAGGCATCTACTGGTGTGTAAACACATGTTCATTGCCAGTATTGCCCACACGCATCCCTCCCTCCCACTTGCACTGGCAGGGAATTTTTCAAACTTGGTCATCATTTTTTTTAAAAAGTATATGCATGAGTAGCAAAATTATAAAATAACTCCAGGCAATCATTTAAAATGGATTAGGCATCTGGGACACCTGGGTGGTTCAGTCAGTTAAGTGTGGGACTTCAGCTCAGGTCATGATCTCAGCGTCGGTGAGGTCCAGCCCTATGTTGGACTCTATACTGAAAGCTCAGAGCCTGGAGCCTGCTTTGGATTCTATGTCCCTCCGTGCTCTGTCTTGCCCCTCCCCCATTCTGTCTTCTTCCACATCTTGAGAATAAATTAATAAGAAAAAAGTTAATAAACTAAAAATGAAATTAATTAGGAGAGGGATGCCTAGGTGGCCCAATCGTTTGAAGGTCCAAATCTTGATTTTGATTCAGGTCAGGATTTCACGGTTTGTGAGTTTGAGTCCCAAGTTGGGATCCATGCTGACAGTGCAGAGCCAGCTTCAGATTCTCTCTTTCCCTCTCTCTGTGCCCCTCCCCTGCTTATGCACTCTCTTTCTCTCTCAAAGTAAATCAATAAACTAAAAAAAATCAGCATGGAGAGTATCTGCCTCTGAGAGGAAAAAAGTAATCTGTGATTTGTAAGGTGTTTCGCTCAGAGTCCTAAACAGAGAAATCACAGAAAGTATCGTGAAGTTCACTGAGTTACCCAGGCCAAAGCTGGTTCACAGTCACTGGGCAAGCAGGATACATCTCTCTGGGGTGCAGGAGGGTCAAGGTTGGCTGATAGACCCAGAGGGAGTTGGGACATCACTTTCTTGAGAATCCTGCATCAGCAATGTGGCACATACTTAAAGACCACACATGCCCAAGGCAAAGTCCTTATTCTTGCAAAGTCTGTCTAGCCCCCTCTACCGGCAATACCTAGTACTGCATTGGCAGAAAAAAAAAGAAAAAGTGCGTAAAGCTCCCTTATTGCAGAGCAGATTAAAAAATAAATAAAAAGGTGGGTTTCAAGGTGAGAGGCAATCAACTGATAACTGGCATAGAGGAGATAGAGAACCTTTTGTGATGCCAGTAGTGTCCTAATACTTCATGGCTGTGATCATCACCCAGCTGTTCTCATTACAACTATTTTTAAACTGAAGAGGTATTATGCATACTTCTATATGTTATATTTCATAATAAGATGTTACAATTACAAATAAAATAAGCATATATGTGATTAGCATTTAATAACTTAAATTTTACTCTATCTCCTGATGTTGACTAACCGCAAAATCTTTGCTAAGCCACCTAATATTTCTTCATCTTGAATCATTGTGCTTAAAACGGAGATGGTAATACCTGTCCAGCATATCAAGTGATTCCCATTTTCTAACAAAAGAGAGAAAAAAGGAAAAGGTAAGGTTATATGTACAAAAGTGTTTTTGAAGGACATGTAAACATGTATAAATAAAAATAAGTATTATTAACTTGTCAAAAATTTTGGAAAATCTACCTTTTGAAAAAAGTGTATTACTCAGTGTTCTCCAGAAAAACAGAATCCATAAAGTATGTCCATAAAATAAGTGATTGACTCCCATGATTATGGAGACTGAAGATTCCCATAATCTGTCTTCTTCAAGCTGGATACCCATGAAAGGCAATAGGGTCATTGTAGTACAAGCCTGAAAGCCTGAGAGCCAGGAGATGCAATGGTGTAAGTCCCAGTTCAAGGGCAGGGAAAGACCCATGTGTTACCTCAATAATCAAGCAAAGAGAGTTCCCCTTTCCTCCAACTCTGTTCTATTCATTCCCTCAACTGTTTAGATGATGCTCACCTACATTGGTGAGGACCATCTACTTTACTCCGTTCACAAAGTCAAGTGCTAATCACTTCCAGAAACTGCATCAATACCATCACAGACACACCTTGAAATGTTTATCCAAATATCTAAGCATCTCAGTCAAGGTGACACAAAATCAGTCACGTTGGTACATAAAATAAACCAATATAGAAAGCACATATTTATTTTAAAAGTGATACTACTACCAAAAAGATCAAGAAAAAATTTGTTGCTGTTTTTCTCATACAATTATTTACACAAAAAGTAAATGTTTCTTATTGTCCAAAACATTTTTCTTGTTTTTTTATTTTCGTTTCTTCTTAGTTTATTGTCAAGTTGGTTTCCATATAACACCCACTGCTCATCCCAACAAGTACCCTCCTCCATGCCCATCAGCCCCCTTCCCCTCCCTCCCAACCCCATCAGCCCTCAGTTTGTTCTCAGCATTCAAGAGTCTCTCCTGGTTTGCCTCCCTCCCTCTCCCCAACTCTATTTTCCCCTTCTTCTCCCTCATGGTCCTCAGTTAAGTTCTTCCTCATCCACTTACATGTGCAAACATGTGGTATTTGTCCTTCTCTGCCTGACTTAGGTCACTCAGCATAACACCCTCAAGCCACATCCATTTTGCCACCCATGACCAGATTTCATTGTTTGTCACTGCCATGGAGTATTCCATGGTATAGATACACCACATCTTCTGGATCCATTCATCAGTTGATGGGCACTTAGGCTCTTTCCATGTTTTGGCTATTGTGGAGAGTGCTGCTATGAACATTGGAGTCCATGTGCCCCTATGCATGAACATTCCTATATCCCTTGGGTAAATTCGTAGCAGTGCTATTGCTGGGTCCTAGGGAGTTCTATTGCTAATTTTTTGAGGAACCTCCACGCTGCCTTCCAGAGGGGCTGCACCAGTTTACATTCCCACCAACAGTGTAGGAGGGTGCCCGTTTCTCCACATCCTCGCCAGCTTCTAGAGTTCTCTGATTTGCTCATTTGAGCCACGCTGACTGGCGTGAGGTGGTATGTCAGTGTGGTTTTGATTTGAATTTCCCTGATGAGGAGGAATTATGAGCATCGTTTCCTGTGTCTGTTGGCCATCTGGATGTCCTCTTTGGAGACGTGTCTGTTCATATCTTCTGCCCATTTCTTCACTGGGTTGTCTGTTTTTCGGGTGTGGAGTTTGGTGAGTTCCTTATAGATTTTGGATATTACCCCTTTATCTGAAATGTCATTTGCAACTACCTTTTCCCATTGCGTCGGGTGCCTATTAGTTTTATAGATTGTTTCCTTTGCCTTGCAGAAGCTTTTGATCTTGATGAAGTCCCAATCGTTTATTTTTGCTCTTGATTCCCTTGCTTTTGGGGATGTGTCAAGTAAGAAATTACTGTGGTGGAGGTCAACGAGGTTGTTTCATGCTTTCTTCTCTAGGGTTTTGATGGTTTCCTGTCTCACGTTCAGGTCCTTTATCCATTTTGAGTTTATTTTGGGGCATGGTGTGAGAAAATGATCTAGTTTCATTCTTCTGCATGTTGCTGTCCAGTTCTCCCAGCACCATCTGTTCAAAGGGCTGTCTTTTTTCCATGGGATTCTCCTTCCTGCCTTGTCAAAGATTAGTGGGCTCTATACTTTTGGGTCCACTTCTGAGTTCTCAATTCCATTCCATTGGTCTATGTGTCTGTTTGTGTGCCAATACCATACTGTCTTGATGAGGACAGAAGATGTAGTTTATCTACATGATGAAATACTAAATGGCAATGAGAAACAATGAAATCTGGCCATGTGTGGCAACATGGATGGAATTGAGGGTGTTATGCTGAGCGAAATAAGTCAGGCAGAGAGGGACAAATAGTATATATTTGCACGTATAGGAGGGTTAGGAGGAACTTAACGGAGGTCCTTGGAGGAGAAGAAGAGGGGAAATAGTGGGTAGAGGGAGAGTGGCTAACCATGAAAGACTCTTGAATGTTGAGAACAAACTGAGAACTGATGTGTGTGGTGGGGGGAGGCGGGAGATGGGCATAAAGGAGGGCCCTTGTGGGGATGAACACTGGGTGTTCTATGGAAACCAACTTGATACTAAACTATTTGTAAAAAAAGAAAAACAAAAAACCAAAAACAATCCACTGAGATACCACCTCACTCCAGTCAAAGTGGCCAAAATTAATAACTTAGGCAACAACAGAGGTTGGCGAGGCTGTGGAAAGAAGAGAAAACTTTTGCACTGCTGGTGGGCATGCAAACTGGTACATGAACTCTACAAAATACTGTGGATGTTCCTCCAAAACCTGTAAATAGAACTACCCTACAACCCAGCAGTTGCACTACTAGGGTTTGATCCAAAGGATACAGATGCTGGTTCGAAGGGACACATGCACCCCAATGTTTACAGCAGCGCTATTTACAGTAGCCAAAGTATAGTAAGAACCCAAATGTCCACTGACAGATGAATGGATAAAGAAGATGTGGTGTATTTTACACACACACGCACACACACACACACACACACACACACAGGAATATTACTCAGCAATCAAGAAGAATGAAATCTTACCATTTGCAACAACATGGGTGGAACTAGAGTGTATTCAATGCTAAGTAAAATAAGTCAGAGAAAGAGAAATATCATATGATTTCATTCATATTTGGAATTTAAGAAACAAAACAGATGAACACAAGAGAAGGAAGCAAAATTCAGATAAAAACAGAAGGAAACAAATCATAAAAGACTCTTCAATATAGATAACAAACTGAAGGTTCCTGGAGGGGTGATGTGTGAAGAGATGGGCTAAATGGATGATGGGCATTAAGGAAGGCACTTGTTGGAAAGAGCACTGGGTGTTCTATGTAAGTGATGAATCACTAAATTGTATTCCCGAAATCACTATTCCCTTACATGTTAACTAACTTGGATTTAAATTGAAAAAAAGAAAGAAAGAAATTTCACCCTTGTGTATAGTCCATAGAGATAAGCATACTTATTGCAATTGATTCAGGCTTGTTCAGAGCATAATTGTTCATATCCATCAAATATTAGAAGTTATCCAAATACCAAGAAACTTTAGATTGGGAAACATGTTACGGATCTCTAAAGAAAGCAGACCGCAGGTAGAGCAACATGAGTGCCGCTAAAAGACATCTTTAAAAATATTTATTTATTTTGGGATGCCTGGGTGATTGAGTCGGTTAAGGGTCTGACTTCTGCTCAGGTAGTGATCTCACTGTGAGTTCAAGCCTTGTGTTGGGCTGTGCTGACAGCGCAGAGCCTGGAGCTTCCTTCAGATTCTGTGTCTCCCCTTCTATCTGCCTCTCCCATGCTCACACTCTAACTCTCTGTCTCTCAAGAATCAATAAAAACATTCAAATGTTTTAATTAACTTAAAAATGTATTTCTTCTTGAGAGAGGGAAAGTGGGAGAGGGGCAGAGAGGGGGAGAGAGAGAATCCCAAGAAGGCTATCTGCTGCCAGCACAGAGCCAGATGTGAGGCTTGAGCTCGACAAACATGAGATCATGACCTGAGCCTAAAGGAAGAGTCCAATGCTCTACAGACTGAGCCACCCAGGCGCCCCTAAAAGACGTCATTTGGAATACAAGAGAGCAAGGAACAAAAGATTATAGACACTGTGTTTACATAAAGTTCTAAACAAAGCAAAAGGAGACTATGTTTCAAAGTGAGATGAAAGCCAACACCTAGCCTCCCCCACCAAGAGAAAGGAAACTCCTCACCTCGCCAGGCCTCAGCTGGACTCAAAAGTGGGGGCCTTTCTAGCTTAGGAGCTTGAGCTCTCTCTACAGAGATCCTTCTTGCTCCCATTCAACCACACAACCGCACACACAGACACATGTGCACAGTTACAGCAAGGAAACACATCCAGACCAGGCCGCAGTACATGGACACCCCTAAGTGTGAAAGTACAGGCAGTTCACCTGCCCCCTGGCTCTGCAGGCATCTACTGGTGTGTAAACACATGTTCATTGCCAGTATTGCCCACACGCATCCCTCCCTCCCACTTGCACTGGCAGGGAATTTTTCAAACTTGTCCATCAGTCCTCAGGTTTTGTTAGCATTCAAGAGTCTCTCATGGTTTGCCTCTGTCCCTTTCGCCCACCATTTACGCCCGTCTTCTCCGCTTTCCTCCTCAGTTAAGTACCTCCTAATCCTCTTATACGTGCAAACATATGATATTTGCCAGTTGCAATGACATGGATGAACCTCGAGAGCATTATGCTAATTAAAATAAATCAGAAGGAGAAAGCCATATGATCTCTCCTGTTGAATCAAAAACAAATAAATAAATTCATAAAACCAATTTCACAAAAATAATCGCACCTGGTGAGTAAGAATACTGATTTTAAAGATATTGAGGTAGGTGTAATATTATGTTTCATTCGTAGAATCAGGTTAGTAAGTTCTTCCTTTTAAGATGAAAGTAGCACATCTGTCCTTCCCTCTTCTCTCTGTCTTTTAGAGTTTATAGCTATTTTTATTTTAGAAATATATTTAAAATCTACATTATCTTCTGCCATGGCCATCTGTACTTGCTTTCTTGTACATTCCTACTTTAGTGGTTTCATTGCTCTTACCCAGCCATTGCACCATATTCATAAAATTAGGGGGCCTTTTAAAACATCATCTCTGGATTGGCTGGATTCCTTCCTCATATTAATTTTTTCGTATGCCTTTGCAGGTAAGGCTCATGGATGATGTATTTGTGACAATTCTGTTAGCTCTTAAAATTTCATAGTTATCGACGTGTGGCTCTATGGATTTTTTTTTTCTCCTGCAGGAAGACACTGAGCACACACTCTCATATACCATGTAGTGTTCTCACTACGAACTGATATTCCCGAACTGGGACACTTAAAAGTGGACCCAGTAGCCATACACTGTACTAAATACAATAACAGTGAAACACCAGATGTTGTATGAGTTTTCAAAAGAGTAAGAAGAGTTTGGGCAAAAGCACAGAGATCAGAACCAATCATGCAGAAACACCATCAAAACGTTGCCAGTCTCGGAGCCCAGATAAGACACCACAGGGGTCAGGGAATCGGGGGCAGTAACCAGAGCCGGGTCCTTGAATGTCCTGAAACCCAAACTTTCTTCATAGACAATAGTATGATACAACTGTTTTCATAGAGTTCCCACCCCACTCCTGTCCCCACCCTCAGTTGTTCGCAGTCAGACTTCTGCAGACTTTTGGCCTGGATCTTTTCACGTGTCCTTTGATCATGCCATTGGGCGTTGGCTGTGTCACAGAGCTGACTTTTCTAGGCATGGGTCTTCCCGCACACGTTTTTCTGAATAAAAACTCTGACACTCATTTGACAATGTCTGCCCAATGCTCTTACTCTTCCAACCAACTTGGCTACGAATACTGTCACAGTTTCACACCTCCTTCCTTTCCGTTATCTGCAGACCCAGTTCTCCGATTTTCAATGTATAGAGGTCACATTCCGGAAAGGGGAAGCCGGCTTCAGGTTTAGCCCTCTCAAGTGAGTTGCTCCTTCTCTTAAGATACCTGAAGGATTTTGCTTATTCCTTTTATCCTTTAAGGGGATGTATGTATCTTATACTGTTCTATACACATCTCAGCCTTGGGGCCATAAATACATCTAAGACTCTTTTATTCTGGAAAACAGATGCACTTCTCCTTTGGGGTTTCCAATATTTCTGTATTCTGGGGCTATTTTACTGTATTGTGCCTTGAACTACTATCCGGTTTATTTGTGAATCTCTTGATAATTGTATCTTCATGTAGCCTTTTCATTGTCATTGTCTTCTAGTTACACATTGATCTCTTTCCTTTATTTTTTAAATGCTTTTAACGTTTTTTATTTATCATTGAGAGACAGCACGAGTGGAGGAGGGGCAGAGAACGAGGGAGACACAGAATGTGAAGCAGGCTCCCGGCTCTAAGCTTTCAGCCTAGAACCCGAGGCGGGGTTCAAACTCCCAGACTGTTAGATTATGACCTGAGCCAATGTAAGAGGGCTCAACCCTCTGAGCCACCCAGCCGCCCCTATCGCTTCCCCTGAAACTTGAGTCAAGATGCCGGTTTTTCACGTGGAAACCTCATGTCTTTCTGCTTCTCCTCTGTTTTCTGATCCTGTTTTGACCTTGTGTAGAGTCTTTGTTTTGTCCTCACCTCTAAATTCTCCTTTTTGGTACATTTGCATTGACATGACTTCTCGTCTTAGAGCTCTCATTCTCTTAAATCTAGCTGTTTCAATTCCACATCATGGAGAAATTGCATGGAAATGTTCTTCTGTTCCTAGGGTTATGTTTACTGTTAAGACTAAGGATCCTTCCTTTATTTTGCCCTGCTTTGTTTTCCTCAATAGACATCCACTGACCCTGTGCCTTTCTTCCCTACGGCTCTTGTTTCATGTGGGATGTGAATTTTTCCCTCCATACGATTTCCTTTAGGTGAATGGCCTCTCACATGCTTTCTTTTTGTCTGGCTGTGGTAGCTGATATATTCCCTCTCTCTGCCCCTTGAAGAACATGTCAAATCCCACCCACACACACATACGCAACCCCTAGAAACTCTGAATGTGTTACTCTAAGTGTCAATAGAGACTTTGGAGAAGGGATTAAGTTAATCATTTTGAAATGGAAACGTAATTCTGTCTAAACTGTGTGGGATTCATGGTATGAGAAGAATCATTGGTATGGGAGGTGGGAGAATGATAGAACAGAAACGAGACAGTGGAAACAGATACTGAAGTCTTATGATTTTTGGTTTTTAATGTTTCTTTATTTTGGAGAGAGACAGAATACAGGCGGGGATGGGGAGGGGAGGGAAGAAAGACGGAGACACAGAACCGAAAGCAGGCTCCAAGCTCTGAGCTGTCAGCACAGATCCCTATGTGGGAATCAATCTCCCAGACTGCAAGATTATAACATGAACTGAAGTGAGATGCTTAGCAGACGGAGCCACGCAAGTGCTCCTGGAATGGTGTGTTTTGAAGAGGAAGCCGGGGAGCTGGATGCGAAGAATTCAGGCAAACTGTGAGCTTAGTAAAACAGAGAGCAGAATCTCCCCCTTGAGCCTCCATAAGAAACCCATCTTGTCAAAACCTTGATTTGGGGGCGCCTGGGTGGCTTAGTCGGTTAAGCGTCCGACTTTCGCTTGGGTCATGATCTCGCGGTTCATGGCTTCGAGCCCCGCGCCGGGCTCTTTGCTGACTTCCAGCTCAGAGCCTGGAGCCTGTTTCAGTCTGTGACTCCCTCTCTCTCTGATCCTCCCCTGCTCACGCTGCCTCGCTCTCTCTCCTAGAAATAAATAAAACATAAATAAAAACTTGACTTGAAGTTGTAAGGCCCATGTTGAACTCCTGACCTCCAGAACTTTAAGATCATAGATTTGTATTTTTGCCCCTAGGTTTGTGGTCATTTGCTATAGCAGCAAAAGGAAAGTAATACAGTAAAGGATCTTCAGGACAATGTATTCTTTTCAATGGGATCTAGCCATAATCTGAAACGTTTTAATTTTAGGGGAAAGTATTCTTTTTTTTTTCCTTCCAAAATGTACTGACGGTTCAGTTCATAATTATCCGAAGTCACAAGCCTGTTTAAAGAACTACTTGTGATTATTTCATTGTATTCTATTTTATTTTTATTGCTGATCACCAGTCACTTCCTGACATTCTTCCGTGCAGTCACTGATTTTTAAGAGGTAAGACTTCCACCCTGGGAAATGAGTTTTGTCGTATGCTCCTATCATACTTTGCTCACCTTTCCTGTTGAGATGCTAACTAAGCTAACCTAAAATTATATCTCCCTGCTAGTATAAATAACACCATGTGCATCACTCTTGTAATGACCTCTTTCTGGAATGAAATTGTAGGATCATGGATTATATGCTTATTTAAGTTTACAAAATATTGGCTAATTGTTCCTGGATGGGGCTACTTAAGTCATTTTTGATCATGAGGATGCCTTCCCCGCCCCCGATCTGAATACTCATTTGTATGGTTTGACCTATTTTTTTTAATAATATGATACATGTAAAATAGTATCTAATTTTTCCTTTCACCTTTTCAGATAGCTTCCAAGGCTGAGCATGTCTTGATTAATGTGTCTGCCATTCAGTGGCTCTAAGAGGTGAGCCCCTGGTAAGTGAGGGGAATGTGCAGAGGCAGCATCTACTGGGGTCCCAGAAAACTGAGGGAGGCCGTAGTTTATGGCCTGGGTCAGGCCCAGCTGTTGACGTGGAGGTAAATGCTTATTGCCCTTAATGGAAGGAGTCTATGCCATGGTTGATGAGAGGATGGAGCTGAGCACAGAGTGAAAACCCTGGAAAGAGCCCAGCTGTTTCCAGAGGACACAGACTGGGGCCTGGAACAGAAGCCTGTAGAATGAGACCTTCATGCTTGAGCAGAATCAGCTTCCCTTTGAGGTCCAGGAATGGCCGCGGAATCCAAGGGTTTTCCTTTCCCCAAACCTCTGGGGCATCTGATTAGGAAAAGAGGAGCAAACCATACAGTGGCTTGTTGTAAACTTACATGAGACTGTTCCCAGTAGTGGGGGAAAGTCCATGTAGTTTAGGGTGCTCTAGAAGGATGTATTGTCCTCAGATCCACACTTATATACCCATGTATGTTTCACGTGGAACTGTTTCACATCAGTTAAGGAGTGCTGTTGACAACACCTAACGTCAACTCTCTTGTACCATTCATGGCTAGCTCTCTAAGGTCCTATTTTCTCTTCCACGGTGATTATTTAGTAATGTGGTTAAGGTGACCCATCAAAGGATGTTCTTTATTGGATTCAAGTCATCTCTAGTTTTGCTATCGTGTGCAAGGTACACAAATTCAAGTCAATGACAGGGTTTCCAATGGGTGAAAGCAATCCCTCGAGTCAGTGGGGCATGGCACTCCTTCAGTCCTGTGAAGACCAGCTGGGTCCCTGGGGCTCAGTGATGTCATCCATAGGTCACAGAACACTGATGCTGGCTTCCATCATAATAGGCCTCCTGGTATCCTGAGCGCTGGTCAGGAGAGTGATTCAGTGAGGACGTAAGTTCACCCGTGGGTTGCTGTTCTTGAACGTACTGATTTGATTCTTTGCTATTCTGTCCCGATTCTCTGAGAACTGAATTTCAGAGAGAAAGATATTGATCGGAGTCCCTCCGAAGAGGGGCACCATGAAGCGGAAACAAAAAAGGAAACATCTGGAAAGCACATACTCCACCCAAAGTGCCAAGAAGTCAAGAGGTAAGTGTGAAGCATCATCCTGAGTATCGGGTACCATGGAGAAGGGAGAGGGGCACCTGGGTGGCTCAGTTGGTGAGGTGTCCATCTCTTGATTTGGGCTCAGGACATCATGTCGCGGTTCATGAATTCGAGCCCCATGCCGGGCATGTGTTAACGGTGCTGAGCATTCTTGGGATTCTATTTCCCCCTCCACCTCTCTCTCTCTCTTTCTACAAGGAAATCAACTGGAAAACACGTAAGAGGGTGAGAGGATCCCTAGCTGTGTTAAGGTCGAGGAGGATGGACGACTGGGGGAGGGATGTATAGATGCGGAATTTTCTGAAGCAACATGTCTTCTCAGAGGAAGGACCAAGTCCTTGTCTCTGCAGCTTAGGACCTGTACTCCTTATACCATGTCACTCACTGTGACACAGGCATTGTGGAGGAGTAGTGCAGTTCTTCTTAAAGAAATGATTTTTTTCTTTTGTTTGGTTTTTCCCTAAGGACAATGGGTAAGTACAGGATGTTACTTGGAGTCTTCTAATCGTCCTTTATCCTATTGATGGAGGAGAAAATGGGGCTCATAGAAGTGAGGCAACCAATCCGTCACTGAAAGCTGCTTGTACAGGGATGAGTATATGAAGTCGGAATTCATGCATTGTGACGTCAGACTAGGACAATGAAAATGGAAGGCTCTTTGTGACACGCAAGAAAAAGGCAGAAGACACACAGTACTGTGGAAAACGTTGTGTGTGTGTGTTTGTGTGTGCGTGTGTGTTTTCATGGGAAGCGGAAGTAGTTCTGGTTCCTATGGAGATGAACAGTAAATAGGCAACTTCTTTGAAGTGTAGAAGATGTTTGTGATTTTTTGAAAAAGATGGGAAACTGAACTCGTTCTGCTTTCTGTGGATATTCCTACTAAAAAGGCAGCTTCTGTGAAGGAAGACCATTGTTCCGGGGAGGGGGCCCTAGGGGGACAGATGAGAGCCACCACCCGTAAGTTCCAAGGGGTAGCTCCTCCTCTGGAAAGAAGATGGCACTTGCCTACACTGTTGGGCGTCTGTGGGGAGAGAGGGCTAGACAAGGAGTCTGTCTGCAGGTCTAGCAACAACACTATGAGCGCATGATGAGAGATGTTATTAAGTGGGAACTATGAGAGCTGTCAAGCATGCACTCACAATCATGTGTTCACATATACACACATGTAGAATGTACATAAACCAGTCAAAGGTAGCTATCAGTATAAAGTGGTTCACTTGCTGTGTGCCAGGTGCAGTTATTTGCTCTGAAGAATACGTTCCATCTCTGCTTCATGGGTTCGAGTACTTTGGTCTTTTGTGACTCCTACACAAAGGCATCAATTTCTTGCTTCTTTCATACTTCAGCGTATATGAGAAGAAATGGGTCAGGCCTCCTGGGCTGATGGAACCTGTGCTGTCATTCACATGCAGCTTTCAACTAGACCCTGGGTTGTCAACATTCCCATCAGCTAGGAAAGGAAAGAGCGCAGAGGGACACAGAGGAGGTCTTTATAGTTCTGGCTAGGGAAGTGGCACGTGTCCTATCCACTCATTTCCGTTGTCGAAAACATCCGCGCATGGTCAGAACTACCCCAAGAGAAGTTGATCAATCGAATCTACTGCGTGGTCCAGGTTAAAAGGACACAGCTTGCCACGTCCCCTGCATTTACAAAGAACCGCCTTCTAGAAAGCCAATCATGAATCATGATATAATTACAATCAATGAACAATCCTAGTGTGCTCTCCATGAAAATGCAGGCCCTATTTGTTGGCAAAACATGTCACGTAGTAGATTCCTCTGGTTTGTTTCATGGATGGATGAATGGACAGGCACCCAACGTGGACCACATCTCTGTCATTTGTAGGTAATTTCTCATCAAACCTGAATTTGCAACTTCTGCAACATGGACACCAGGGAATGCCCCCAACTCAAGACCAGACGGCAAGGGGAGATTCTTCTTCACATTGCTTCTCCGGCAAGTCTTCAGAAAACCACGTCGCTGCTGCTGGTACGTAGAGTGTGTTGAACACATAGGGTTCTAGGCAGACGCCAGGGATCCACTGGCTGATTCTGCCATTAGATGATACGAGGCTGCCCGGTAGAGAATGCAACTCTAAATGGGTCTTCCTCTTCTTCCGTGATCAACACGGGAAGCCATCAGTGGCAAGGGAAAACTACATAAAAGGACTAGAATACGAGGCCCCAAAAGATCAGTGGAGATAGGTGCTTTATTTGAGGACATGTGTGGGAGCGTGTCTGGGTATGAGAATTTGACTACTCAAATGTGGAAGAGTGGGTCGGGATGAACATGCCAAAGCAGTTTTGTTACCAGGAAGGTAGGAAATCGCTCATAACTTGGAACAGGCCCAGAGAAGGAGGATCAAGTCGAGATCTGGACTTGAGGTAGAGTTCCAAGACATCCGGCCCAAGACCCATCCCTTTCTTGGAGACTTCTAGCCAGTGTTCTCACTCTGATCCCTCTTTACCCTCATCATTCATTTCCTTATAATTTTCCCCATGCATGGACATTCTCTAGGCAATCTTTTGGTCCCTACCACACAAGCAGCGATAGTTTCTCTGACTTCTTAAACCCTATATCAGTTATCCCTGTTTTTTAACATTCCATGTCAAGAGGAGGGCACTATATGTAGTCTGTGTCTCATTACATTCACTCATCATTCGATTGGTGAGATTAATCTGTGTTCTGTGTGCACTTTATTTTCTACACACAGATGTGATGAATGTCAATCATTTCCTTGTTGATTATACATTGCTGAGTACTTGGGTTGCTTTGAATATGGGGCTCCTCTGAAAAGGAATGTTCTCGATATTCGATTGCGTGTCTTTTGCTACCTGGACTGATTTCCGTTTGGCACATATTTGAGTTCAATGGCTAGGTGGTAGTTTTCAGAGTTGATCTTCATCCCTTAGACCTCAGTCTTGTATACCTACATGTTCTAACGCAGTCGCATGTCACTGTACCCTTCCCCTTTCACATCAGGGCTGTACCCCCATTTGCTTTGAATCTCGAAGCTACTATTTTCTTTCTCTTACAATTTTTGATTGTTGCAACTTCCAATGTTCTTCCTTAGATTTCACAAAGACACTAATTCTGTTAGTCTTCAGGAGAACATGCCTAATAATTACCTTGGACACCTAACTCATAACAACCTATACACACTCAAATCTGTAATCATGGGACATGCAGTCTACACACATGAGTATTAGCTGAAGTGAAACAGACACAAAGCATACCTACCATTTTCACTCACCCACAATTCACCCCATATTCAGAATCAAAAACCCAAAATCAATCATAGACTAAGTCTCCATCTTGTTGGAAGCAACATGTTAAGAACCTTATGCACACCAATCCCATTGCATCCGTCACCACAGCTTGCTACTATACGTCCAAAATACATGTACCAGACGCATCCTTAAAGACGGTCATCATTCTGTTATGTTCATTGAATTTTGAGAGAGAGAGATACAGATCACAAGCCAGGGAGGGGCAGGAGACACACAGACTGAAGCTGGCTCCAGGCTCTGAAGCATCCGCACAGAGCCTGATGCGGTGCTCGAACTCACAAGCCATGAGATCATGACCTGAGCCGAATCGGATGCATAACTGACTGAGCCACCAAAGCGCCCCAGAGATGATCCTAATCTTAACCAATTAGTGAGCCATGAGCTTGGTTAACGTGGAAACAGAGACACTGGTGTGATAAGAAAGAGTATGGACTTCAAAACTCAAAACCCATCAGTTGTTTCCTATGAGGTTATAAATCTCTAGGATGCGGAGTGCAGAGGGTCAACGTGTATCAAGTGGGAAGGAAGGTAAATGGTAGCCAAAATCCTAAGCAGGTGAATAGATATGAGGAGCGCTGGGAGCAGGATGCAGATGGAAGAAGAGAATTGTGAAATAGGCCAGTTTCCTGCCCAAGCTAAGGAAAACTGTTGAGGACAAAATCAGGATTTCTCTGGGTTGAAGGTGGGGTGGCACTGGGGAGAGTCGGTTAGGGGGAAGTGTGTAGGAGAGGAAAACAATGGAAGCAGCTAGTTTTGAGACTTTTCTATCATGTTCTAGGAATCTCCAAGGCACCCACCAATGAGCTACCTCCTGAGTCCTTTTTGGAAGACACCCCTGTGCTCTCGGAGTCAAAATACGCACCCTATGAAGTGGAGTATGTTTCCGGCAGCGGGTCCTTCTACCGTCGCTCTTGTGCTGGTAAGGAGAAAGGAAATGCACTTCAAGTCTCAGCATTCAGGGCAGCGAGAATTTGAAAAGATTTGTTGAGGTCCAGCTCAGCATGTCTGCTTCGCCAATGGGGGAAAGGTACCCATTGGGTCCAGTTATCATCTTGTCCTCCTCTCTTATTTGGGAGTCTGGGTCTCTGTTTCTGTACCCTTTGTAGAAATTCTTCCTCATCATTTTTTCACTCGTAGGCAGGACAGAGGAAGTGTGTGCATTCATTTCAGGAAAAACATCATTGACCGAGAGAAGAAGGGAAATCTAAGGCACAGTACCCACAACTGTTTTGGCGTCACTGAAGCCTATAAGTTACAAATTAATAGAACGTGAAACCATCGATTGTAGTCTTCTTGTAATGCCTGACCACAGAAAATAGACAAGAGCTCCGGATCCTTAGGTCTCGACGTTAAACCATCTTCTCTACGAATGACTTGCGAAATGGAGCTCACAATCCAAAACTACAAAACAGGGGCTCTTGGGTGGCTTAGTTGGTTTGGCCACTGATTTCGGCTTAGGTCATGATCTCACAGCTTGTGTGTTCGAGCCTACTTCGGATTTTGAGTCTCCCTCTCTCTCAGACCCTTCCTGCTCACACTCTGTGTCTCACTTATTCTCTCTCCAAAGATAAACAAAGGTTACGAAAATGAAGAAAAAAAAGTAAACTTCAAATCATGTACCTCTTAGTTAGCTTCTGCAAAC
>JAESUZ010004616.1:0-38087 GCA_017311185.1 Proteles cristata cristata
CATCAGTCCTCAGTTTGTTCTCAGTATTCAAGAGTCTCTCATGGTTTGCCTCTCTCCCTCTCCCACACCATTTCCTCCCTTCTTCTCCCCTATGGTCCTCCGTTAAGTTCCTCCTAATCCTCCTATACGTGCAATCATATGGTATGTGTCTTTCTCTGCCTGACTTATTTCACTCAGCATAACACCCTCAAGGTCCATCACATGGCCAGATTTCATTTTTTCTTATTACCATGTAGTACTCCATAGTATAGATAAACCACATCTTCTTGATCCATTCGTCTGTTGATACCCCACCAAGATTAAAAGCTTCTGCGCGGCAAAGGAAACAATCCTTAAAACTAATAGGCAACCAACGGAATGGGAAAAAATAGTTGCAAGTGACATATCATATAAAGGGTTAATATCCAAAATCTCCTTCTCTCTTTCTGCCCCTACTCTGCTCACACACTCTCTCTCAAAAAATAAATGTATTTTTTAAAATACTGACTCCCAGGATGATGAAAGTATTACGGTTAATGCATGACTGGATGTGGTGGCTCTGGTGGTGACAATTCAATAATATAATGGATACAAAAGCATGCCACAACCTGTAAAATTTGTGAAAATATCAAAGGCGTTTATTCTGCCCTCAAGAAGCTTACATTTGAGTTCAATCACAGAAGCAGAACTACAAAGAGATTTTTTAATATGTGGATTTGTCACAGGGAATTGACAGTTGCGGACACTGTTTAATAGTCTATGTAGGGCTATTATCTTTCCATTTGATCCTCTGTCTTAAAGCCCACAGTCAGGCAGCAAGAAAGGGAAGATGAATGCCAGCAAGAACATGATGGCCCACAGGCATGCTCTGGAGCTCACAAGGTTGAACCAAAACTATGTCCATTCTTGTTGCCTCTAACCTTGATGGCATAAATATCGTGGAGAAGTTGGGGCCCTTTGTCATTGAACTAAACACACATCCTAGGACAGAAGTCAGAGGTGCTGAAATAGGATCCAGGGAATACAGAATAGTTGCAGGCCTGACTGCTGCCTTACACCAACACAGTGAGACAGTAGATAAGAAACAAGGTTTGTGAGTTCAAAAATGGCTGCTGCTTTCCTTATGTTCTGCAAATCTCCCCGAATAATATCTCTTGTGGCCCATCCTAATCTGTAGAAGAGGGAATTTCGAGAAATAAAGCTTACCTTCCAACTTGCTACATCACAAAGCCAAGTGCTCTGTGTAGATACTGGTGGAAATATCTGATTGGAAGGGAGGAGAAGGCATGGATGTGAGTTATGGGAATTTTGAGAATCAACAAGTATCCCAGTATTTCAGGCACTTGGACTCGAGGAATAGGCAGATGTGGATCCGAAAAGGAAGATTGGGGCAATATTAAGTGACTCTTAAATGCCAGATAATGAAACTAATATCATAAGGAATGGAGAAGTGATTGAACATTGCTAAACAGGTGACTGACAATTTTGAAAATTTAATCTACCAGCAGATATAGATCAAACAAGAGGGAGACTGTAGCAGGAAAGAAGCTTAGTGCCAGAGGATTTGGGCTTCTTTTGTTTCAGCCCAGCCTCCACACATTGGACAGTTGTGGGAGAGGATAAGATGTACTCAACTGCTCCATGGCACACAATTGCCAGCTCTACCGTTCTGTATGATCTTTCAGTTCCTGTGGCTCTAGTCACAAATTATTATTGTCTCTCAAATATACCTTCCCGTGCCCAAGAGATATTTTGCAACCATTAGTTGTTATACTGAAAATGAGAGAGGTCAGATTTTCCTCAGAGGATGACTACCCAAAGATATCTCAAGGGGCTATTAGATGCTGGCTAGGTGTTCGGGCCAATTAAGTGTGCTGTTCTTGAAGGCACAGATGGACACATTTACACATTAGGGGGAAAGGAGTTAAAAGAATAAGCCTCCTACTGGCTTGAGACTTTACAGTAGCTTTTCACTTCCATCTCAGCGGGGGGTAGAGATCAAATGCCTCCCTGTCAGGTCTGCCACACTTAGTGTGTAATAGGAAAGTCCAAAGAGAGCTGCACTTCAGCCCTAGCCCTGGAACTTGGAGTCAGGGCCACAGGTCCCCAGTCCTGGATCTAACCTTCCTAAATGTAGGGCCCTGGGCAACTTCTTAGCTACTCCTTCTCTCAATTTCTTCCCTCAGTTTCTTCATGTATGCTGTTGAAGTAATGACAGCTCTATGACAGAGCTGCAGTAAAAGCACCATGAAGTGACAGTCATAAAAGTACTTAATAAACTTTAAAGAGCTGTGCTCAGGGGACAAATCATCTTTGCATTTATTATAAAAGGATCTTTACTGGCCTGAGTAATGCTATGGTCCCAGCAGTGCTTAATAATTCCTGGAGCTCCTGCTGCAACTGAGCATTTGACCTAAGAGGAAAAAAAAAGATTAACTAGAAAAAGAGACTGGGTGCGGCTGGGCTGCTCAGTCGGTTAAGCATTTGACTCTTGGTTTAGGCTCAGGTCGTGATCTCACAGTTCATGGGTTCAAGCCCTGTGTTGGGCTCTGTGCTGATAGTGCAGTCTGCATGGGATTCTCTCTCCCTCCTGCTCTCTGTCTCTCTCTCTCTCTCTCTCTGCCCCTCCCCTGCTCACTCTCTCTGTTTCTCAAATAAATAAACTCAAAAACAGATTTTTAAAGGAAAAGAGACTGGGTAACATATTGTGAAGTAAAAGTCACACAGCAGCCATCAGTGAGAAGACCTGGGGAAGTGGGATTGTTCCCATTTCATCAACCCCTTACTTTCTCTTTCATATATTTATCTTTTTGGCCTTTGCTCCCCTCCCTTCTCTCTTTTTTCAGCTGAGTTCATCTCACAGCCCACTCCCTGAACCTCTCTCCATTCCCCTTTTCTCCTAAATTTGCTCTTATTCTCTCCCATTTCTTCAATTTTTTGTTTACTAAACTCTCTGCTGTGCCTGCCTTTGTTTGTGTCTGCATTTCACTCTCTCTCTCCCTCTCTGTTCTCTCTCTTTCTCTGCTTCCCCACCCCCATCTCTCTCATACACTTTTAAACCAATTTTCTGCGCTAAGAGGTTCAGGAAGGAGAGCCTTCTAGTCAGTGTTGCTAGGTAACCCAGTATCACATGGCCAACCCCATATTTTTTCTTTGCTTCTTCAGAACTCAGCTATTCAGATGCAGCAGATCTGAGAAAAGAATGGGTCTGGTTGGTTCACTTGCAGTTGGCCAAAGGTGTCAGCTTTACTCTTAGATATCTAGGTTGCTGGAAACATATTAGAGGAAAAATGCTAAGGAAATAAAAACTATTACAGAAACGCATACATTCCTACATACTGCTCTCCAGAGCAGGGGGTTCTTAACTTAGTATTTCTAGTTGGTATCCTAGACAAACTGTGTCTTGGTATCCTAGACACACTGTGGAGCAGCCACAGGGGCTTAAACTCCCTTGAAAAGTTGTGCAAAAATAAAATATTTATATGTTGTTGTTGTGAACATTTCATAGCTTTTCTCAAAGTCTCAAAAGGAGCAAGATTATCAAGGGAGTTCTTACATGTATTTCCAACTCCTACCAATTTGTGCTGAATGTTTTCTATTGTCCCCCACCCCCACCCCCTGATCCACCCCATATGCTTCCAAGTCCCCCACCCTGTACTCAGTTGGTTTCATCCAGTGGGAGGAGGCATCCCTAGGAGATCAGAGGTAGGGTTGGAGGAGAATGAGGGCGGAACGATTATTTCCCTGGCTACTTTCCTGATAGCCTGCCAGGAATTTGTTTTACCCCTATAGTGAAAACAACTATCAGGCAGTCCTTTCCAGGTGGCTACCATCTCCCTTTTGGTTCTGGTAAGTGCACCTTCTTACTCCTTCAGACCTAGGGAAAGTAAGGTCCAACAGTCAATAGCCCCAGGGAACCTTGTTGGTTTCCTTAAGCCCTACCCACAGCTCAGGAAATAGCCCATTTATTAAACCATTCTCAATTACCCAGTTTGAGAGAGTCATATGTTTCCTTCTGGAAACCTGACTAATGAATGGAGTCACAAAAAATCAGAAGGTGAAGGCGAGCTTAGAGATTTGGAAGGTATCCAAAAATATCAAGTATTTGAGTAGGTATAGCCATTTTGAAAACCTAGCTGTAATGGCCAGAGCATTCTGTTTCAAACGACTTCATGTTGTTCCACCAGGATAAATTGCTAGTAATCGTTAAAGCATGACCATTTCAGGATTTATAACTCTGACATAACAATTCTAGTGGATCAGCTTATATTTACCTCTACAGCAATGACTACTTGAAATTCAGAGTAAACCTTGTACTAGTGGGTATTTCACCAGAGTCTTGATTCCGTAGGGGATCTCAAGACAGTTCTTTATCATTCCACCTTGTTCAGATGTCCAGGAGTCTTTGAGGGGCTTGGATTGCTGAATGGTTGTAGGCAAGAATTGTTTCTGCTAGACAATCACTGAGCAACAGGCTCCTTGAAACATGTCTCTCGTGAGGGGCACTGATTTGTTTTTCTCCAGTGAAACTTTTGTTTCTTCCCTTCTGAATCTATCGCTGTAGATACGGTCTGTCCCCTCTTTCTCTGCAGCCTGTGGAATTCAGGAAGGAGAAGAAAAGAAAACTGGGTTACGAATGTTTCCAGATCTTCTCTGTCTTACCCCTGAACTTATAACTTGAAAAGCTCAAGAGCCGATATTTTGACACTTTTGTTTTCTGCTTACATTCTGACAACTTGCCTTGAAACCATGGGTTACTTATGTCTAGCATTTTACCTGAGATTGGAGAGGGTCTTGGGCAAAATTCAATGAAACACAGAAGAGGAAAATGCTGTGGTTAAGGTTCTGACACCTTTCTGTGTCTCAAGAATTCCTAGAATGAGGTAAAGACCATCTTATACTGGCTCTAGATGGCATAAGCACATAGAGTCCTTAGAATTAGAAGCCCCTCCTTGTATCAGAAATCTATAAGGAACTCCCCAAACTCCACACCTGAAAAACAAATAATCCAGTGAAGAAATGGCCAGAAGACCTGAACAGACACTTCTCTAAAGAGGACATCCAGATGGCCAACAGATGCATGAAATGTTGCTCAGCATCATTTATCAGCAGGGAAATACAAATCAAAACCATACTGAGATACCACCTCATGCCAGTCAGAGTGGCTAGAGTGGCTAAAATGAGCAAATCAGAGGACTCTAGATGCTGGTGAGGATGTGGAGAAACGGGCACCCTCCTACACTGTTGGTGGGAATGGAAACTGGTGCAGCCCCTCTGGAAAACAGTGTGGAGATTCCTCAAAAAATTAACACTAGAACTCCCCCTATGACCCAGCAATAGCACTGCTAGGAATTTATCCAAGAGACACAGGACTGCTGATGCATAGGGGCACATGTACCCCAATGTTCATAGCAGCACTCTCCACAATAGCCAAATCATGGGAAGAGCCTAAGTGTCCATCAACGGACGAATGGATCAAGAAGATGTGGTTTATCTATACGATGGGATACTACATGGCAATGAGAAAGACAGAAATCTGGCCATGTGTAGCAACGTGGATGGAACTAGAGGGTATTATGCTGAGCAAAATAAGTCAGGCAGAGAAAGACAGATACCATATGCTTTCATTTGTACGAGGCTTAGGAGAAACTTATCAGAGGACCATGGGGCAAGAGAAGGGGAAAAATAGTTGGGGAGAGGGAGGGAGGCAAACCATGAGAGAGTCTTGAATACTGAGAACAAACTGAGGGCTGATGGGGAGGAAGAGGGGAACAGAGGTGATGGACATGGAGGAGGGCGCTTGTGGAGATGAGTACAGGGTGTTATATGGAAACCAACTTGACAAACTATGAAAGAAAAAAAAAACAAAAAAAATGTAAAAAAGAAAAAAAGAATTAGAAGCTCCTCACCATTTTTTTCTAAATTGTGAAGCTTTTTGAATAAAACTGTGAGGGATGATTTTATTCACCAAAGAACAATATAAAAAAGGGCAAGAATTTCTGGACCCTTCATGTGTGTGGGAAAGTTCCATTTGTAATTGAGGACACCATTTGAGAAATTGTCTGGAACACATTAAACAAGATATGACTCAGAGATTCCACCTTAAACAAGATAATATGACTCAGAGATTCCACTGAATCAGTTCCACATTTTAGTTTTTCTGATTTTACATTCAACTGGCCATTATAGAGATATTAAAGTTCGTAGCCACTAGGCCTGTTCACCTAATGTAATGGAGAGAAACAAGAATTTACTCTGACAGACAGTAATGGGCTAGTTCATAAAATCCCTTCAGATTTTGTTGAAAAATGCAGGGAAAGTACTTAGCACAAACAACATGGCACTGTATGGAAAGAGTTCATAAGAACTTGCTGTCTTCCCCATATTGCCTTTGTTTACCTAGACTTGATTGTAGGCTCTCTGGATGTTTTTTACTTTGTAAACCATCTGGCATATGAAAAAGGTCTGAATAATTCTGCAGTGGGTAGAAATAATTATCCATTTGGAACAGCAAATTGGTTGAATATCATGATCACTGTGGAAGATTACATTTCTTCATTATTTTCCTTTGAACAAGCACCTCAGCTAATGATGCGTATGTGTTTTTGGAACAGTGATGATAAGAGTAGTGCTAAAAGAAACAAGCATATAAACTCTCTTTGAAATGTGCTTATATCACAACTAGTGACTGTGTTATTGGGTACTCCAGGAAGCAGACACTAGATTAGAAATGTAGAGGGGCGCCTGGGTGGCTTAGTCGGTTAAGCGTCCGACTTTCGCTTAGGTCATGATCTCGCGGGTTCGTGGGTTCCAGCCCCGCGTCGGGCTCTGTGCTGACTGCCAGCTCAGAGCCTGGAGCCTGTTTCAGTCTGTGACTCCCTCTCTCTCTGACTCTCCCCTGCTCATTCTCTCTCTCTCTCTCTCCTAGAAATAAATAAAAATATTAAAATAAAAAAAAAGAAATGTAGGAATATGAGGTTTATAGGGGGGCATCTGTGAAAAATAAAAGGAAGAATGAAGCAGGACGAGGTAGAGGAAGACTTAGATCTCACTCAATCCACATCTTTCAAAGATGTGCCAATCCAATGGGAGCTATGGAGCAAACATCTCCCATTAGGTGAATTTTTCTTTGGGCAGAAATGGTTAGGCTTTTGGTAGTCATTGTATGGGACCTGCTAAGGAAAAATGTGGTTTTGGCTCAAAAGCTGAGATGGATCCTGAGAGTGGTAATAGCTGGAGGCTTTCAGCTCACTTCACTTTTTGCAGCTAAATGGCAAGTTCTTGCTTGAAGAGAGATCCAAACAGTACTTGTCCCTGGCTGACGCAATGATCCACTGAGTTTAGTGGCTGAAGTGTCTTGGCTTTTTTGATTCTGAAAATATTCCTATAATTCACCTTATTTCATATTTTACCTGTGGTCATTGAATGACATGAATAACATATATAGGAGCTTGAGCTTTCAGATAAGTAGCATGCTCCTTATGCAGTCTTTAGTATAAAGTCCTAGATGAGTCAGTTGGTAGTAAGGAAAAGTCACACAGAGTAGGACTCTGATCCAAGTAGTGACAACGTCTAAGAGTCTTGAGAACCATGGATAATGCTAGATTTAAAATATCTCTGGAGACAGGTCAAGTAAGAAGTTGCTGCAGTGGAGGTCAAAGAGGTTGTTGCCTATTTTCTCCTCTGGGATTTTAATGGTTTCCAGTCTCACATTTAGGTCTTTCATCCATTTTGAATTTATTTTCTTAAAATTTTTAATGTTGTATTTATTCTTGAGAGAGGGATAGAGACAGTGTGAGCAGGGGAGGGTCAGAGAGAGAGGGAGTCACAGAATCCGAAGACAGGCTCCAGGCTCTGAGCTAGCTGTCAACACAGAGCCCGACGCAGGGCTCAAACCCACGAGCCGTGAGATCATGACCTGAGCTGAAGTCGGACGCTTAACTGACTGAGCTACCCAGGCGCCCCTGAATTTATTTTTGTGTATGGTGTAAGAAAATGGGTCCAGTTTCATTCTTCTGCATGTTGCTGTCCAGTCTTCCCAGCACCATTGCTAAAGACACTGTCTTTTTTCCATTGGATATTCTTTCCTGCTTTGTCAAAGATTAGTTGGCTGCTTTTGTGGTCCAATTCTGAGTTCTCTATTCCATTGGTCTATGTGTCTGTTTTTTGCCAATACCATACTGTCTTGTTGATTACAGCTTTGTAGTAGAGGCTAAAGTCTGGGATGATCACCTCCAGTTTTGGTTTTCAACATTACTTTGGCTATTCGGGTCTTTTGTGTTTCCATACAGATTTTAGGATAGTTTGTTCTAGTTTGAGAAGAATGCTGGTTGCAATTTTGATTGGAATTGCATTGAATGTGTAGATTGCTTTGGGTAGTAATGACATTTAACTATATTTTCTTCTTCCATAGCATGGAAATGTTTTCTCCATTTCTTTGTGTCTTCTTCAATTTCCTTCATAAGTTTTCTATAGTTTTCATCATACAGATCTCTTATCCTTTGGTTAGGTTTATTCCCAGGTATTTATGGTTTTGTGCAATTGTGAATGGGATTGATTCCTTGATTTCTCTTTCTGTTGCTTCATTGTTGGTGTATAAAATGCAACCGATTTCTGTACGTTGATTTTGTACCCTGCCACTTTGCTGAATTCATGGATCAGTTCTAGCAGGCTGGTGGAGTCTTTCGGGTTTTCATGTAGAGTATCATGTCTCTGCGAAAAGTGAAAGTTTGACTTCTTCTTTGCCAATTGGATGCTTATTTCTTTTGTTGTCTGATGGCTGATGCTAGGACTTCCAGCACTATGTTAAACAACAGTGGTGAGTGACATCCCTGCATGTTCCTGATCTCAGGGAAAGCTCTCAGTTTTTCCCCATTGAGAATGACTATTAGCTGGCGCTTCTCATACATATTTATGATGTTTAAGTAGGTTCTTCCAATCCCGACTTTCTCAGGGTTTTTATTAAGAACAAGGATGCTGTATTTTTGTCAAATGCTTTTCTGCATCTATTGACAGGATCATATGTTTTACTTTTTCTTTTATTGATATGATGTATCACATTGATTGATTTGAGAATGTTGAACAGCCCTGTAACCCAGGAATGAATCCCACTTGATCACAGTGAATAATTCTTTAATATACTGTTGAATTTCGACTTGCCAGTATCTTATTGAGAATTTTTGCATCCATGTTCATCAGTTATATTGGCCTGTAATTCTCCTTTTAGTGAGGGTCTTTGGCAGGTTTGGGAATCAAGGTAACACTGGCCTCATAGAATGAATCCAGAAGCTTTCCTTCTGTTTTTCTGTTTTTGGAACAGCTTGAGAAGAATAGGTATTAATTCTGTTTTAAATGTCTGGTAGAATTCCCCTGAGGAAGCCATCTAGCCCAGGAGTCTTATTTGTTGGGAGATTTTTGATAACTGATTCAGTTTCTTTGCTGATTACGGGTCTGTTCAAATTTTTATTTTTACCCGTTGAGGTTTGAATTTTGTGTGTGTGTGGGTATCTATGAATTTGTCCATTTCTTCCAGATTGTCCAGCTTGTTGGCATATAATTTTCATAGTATTCTCTAATAATTGTTCGTATTTCTGGATGTTGCTTGTGATCTCTTTCATTCATGATTTTATCTATGTTAGTCCTCTCTTTTTCTTTGAGAAGTCTGGTTAGGGTTTGTCAATTTTGGGGTTTTTTTTTTGTTTTTCAAAAAACCAGCTCTTAGATTCATTGATCTGTTCTGTTTTTTTTTTTTTTTTGGATCCTATATTGTTTATTTTTGCTCTGATCTTTATTATTTATCTTATTCTGATGGCTTTGGGGTTTCTTTACTGCTGTTTCTAGTTCCTCTAGGTGTGAGGATAGATTCTGTACTTGGGATTTTTCTTGCTTCTTGAGATAGGCCTGGATTGAGATATATTTTCCTCTTAGGACTGCCTTTGCTGCATTCCAAAATGTTTGGACTGTCTTGTTTTCATTTTCATTTGTTTTCATATATTTTTAAATTTCTTCTTTACTTTCCTGGTTGACCCATTCATTCTTTAGTAGGATTTTCTTTAACTTCCATGTGTTTGGAGGCTTTCCCAATTTTTTTCTTGTGGCCGATTTCAAGTTTCATAGCATTGTGAAATGAAAATATGCATGGTATGATCTCAATCCTTTTATATTTGTTGAAGGCTGTTTTGTGACCCAGTACGTGATCTATTCTGGAGAATGTTCCATGTGCACTCGAGAAGAATGTGTATTCTGCTGCTTTTGGATGAAAAGTTCTGAATATATCTGTCAAGTCCATCAGGTCCAGTGTATCATTCAAGGCTGTTGTTTCCTTATTGATATCCTGCCCAGATGATCTGTTCATTGTTGTATGTGGAGCATTAAAGTCACCTACATTTAGTAGTATTGTCAATAAGTTTGCTTATATTTGTGACAGTTGATTTATATATTTGGGTGTTTTCAAGTTTGGAGCATAAACATTCATAACTGAGATAGGAGGCAAGATGGCAGAGAAGTAGGGAGCTCGCTACATTTCGCTCACCCCCATCTCTCAAACAGAGAAGGCCTGAAGCCATAGGACACTGAACGGCAGGAGTTCGGGAGGAAAAGAGACAGGATCCACTAAGAAGACAACCTCATAGGTGCGTGAGTGAGAACTGGGGAAGATAAAAACAGTCTGGGACCTGGAGACACGGAAGGCAGGGAGGGAACCCCCTTCATGGGGAGCCATGGAGAGTCGAGGGAAAGAGAAAGAGTGGCTGAAACTGCTCATAGAACTGTCCCTGAAAAAGTGACATGTCTTCAAAGGCAAGGGAAATAAAAGCAAAAATGAACTATTGGGACCTCATCAAGATAAAAATCTTCACAGCAAAGGAAACACTCAACAAAACTAAAAAGCAGCCTTCAGAATGGGAGATGTTTGCAAATGGCATATCAGATAAAGAGGTAGTATCCAAAATCTATAAAGAATTTAACAAACTCACCACTCAAAAAACAAATAACCCAGTGAAGAAATGGGCAGAAGACATGAATAGAACTTTACCAAAGAAGACATCCAGATGACTAACAGGCACATGAAAAGATGCTCAACATCACTCATCATCAGGGAAATACAAATCCACACTGAGATACCACTGAGATACTGGCAGAGTGGCTAAAATGGGCAATTCAGGAAACAACAGAGGTTGGCAAGGATGTGGAGAAAGGGGAACTCTCTTGCACTATTGGTGGGAATGCAAACTGGCGCAACCACTCTGGAAAACAATGTGGAAATTCCTCGGAAACTTAATAATAGAATTACCCTATGACCCAGCAAAAGCACTACTAGGAAATTATCCAAAGGATACAAGAGTCCTTATTCATAGGGGAACATATACCCTAATATTTATAGCAGTGGTATTAACAATAGCCAAATTATGGAAAGAGCCCAAATGTCCATCAACTGATGAATGTAGAAAAAAAGTTGTGGTATATATGTACAATGGAATACTACTTGGTGATGAAAAAGAATGAAATCTTCCCATTTACAACAATGTGGATGAAATTGGAGGGTATAATGTTAAGTGAAATAAGTCAGTCAGAGAAAGACAGATTTCATATGTTTTCACTCATATGTGGAATTTCAGAAAGTTAACAGGAACCATAGGGGAAGGGGAAAAATAAGTTACAGAGAGGAAAGATAAGCATTAGAGATTCTTAAATGCAGAGAACAAACTGAAGGTTGGTTGGGGTAGGGGGCAGGAATGTGGGGAAAATGGGAGATGGGCATTGAGGAGGGCACTTGGGATGAGCACTGAGTGTTATGTAAGTGATGGATCATGGGAATCTACTCCCGAAGCCAAGACTACAGCATATACACTGTATGTTAGCTAACTTGACAATAAATTATTAAAATAAAAAAATAAAGTATCTCTGGAAAGAGCTCTCCAAAAATTGGGAGGATGGCAGGTCCAGAGGTGAAGACACCCAAACACTCTCTCATAGTCACAAAGTAGCACCTGAGCCACAGAATAATGTCTGTTTTATAAACCTGATGTCTACAGAACAGGCTGGGGCCTCAGGGATACTCAAGTCGAACATGGATTCTCTCTTTTCGGGTCAAGTATTCAAACTCACATTGACATAAGGATTTTCATCTTTACATAAAGATAGCTTTTATCCTAACCATCTGTCCCATGACAAACTACAGCCTTGGGTCTATAGGACTGCACAGAGAAAAATCTCAATAGTAATGTGGTTCCTTGGAAGGCCATTGTGTGGCCTCTGGGAGGCTTTTCTTCTACTTATTTGGTTTCCAGAGTCACGAGCCTCTGGGTACTCATTTGAAACAAAGGTACTTTCAGGAGAACTATTCCTATGCCTACTTCCTCAGCCTAACACTACTAGTGTTAGTGCTAAGCTCCTCTAATTCTAGGGTATGGTAACTTCATGAGTTCCTTCCTCATAGTCTAAATGACTCTTTACCTGGCAGAGAGGAATTTGTTCAACTCATTCCATTTAATGTATGTAGAATTGATATGAACTCTCTGGTATACCGGACTAATACTAACAATATCTAAAAATTATGGAGCAGTTATTGTTTGCTAGGAACTGTGTTAAGATCCTTGCATGATTTTTCTCATTTAATCCTTCAACTACATATGGTATGCACAATTACTATTCCCATTTTACGTATGAGAATCCAGAGACACTGAAATTAAATAACTTGCCCCAAATTCATACTACCTGGTAAGAGGTAGAGCTCTGGCTCTACAAGTCATGCTCTTAACAACTACAGTTGACCCCTAAACAATGCAGGGGTTAGGGGCACTGACCCCCCACACAGTCGAAAATCCATGTATAACTTTTGACTCTCCAAAAATTTAACTAGTAATAGCCTACTGTTGACCAGAAGCCTAACCAATAACATAAAGTGACACATATTTTGTATGTTATATGTATTATAAACTATATATAATAAACTAAGCTAGGGAAAATACAATTTAGTATATGGGGAAAATCTGCCTATAAGTGGACCCATTCAGTTTAAACCCATATTATTCGGGGGTCAACTGTACACTAATACAAGCTGCTTCCTCAGATGCAGTGTTTGTAGGTCATCATATCCATATGGAGTGCATCTCCCTTTCAGAAGATGCAGGAAATAGTAAAGAACAAAGGGTAAATAATTCATATAAAAGTCATTAAATGTAGAGGTTCAATTCTGACCCTAGTGGAACAGAACGATATTTTGGCAGTTATAAAAACTGGAGTTAATGGTAAGAATCAAGCAAAATCCCAATTCCAGCCAAGCTAAGAGTCAAGAATAGAGGAGTTAAGAAAGGGAAGAAGGAACAAACAAGTGCTATTGCTCCAAGTTGGTCAGTAGGTAGGATCCAAAACCCAGAAAGTCAAAGTCCTCAAGAGCAACACCAGCAAACAAATTGAATGTTGTTCCAAGATATAAGCTGTTTAGTCTTTTTGCATTTGTGGCCTCCCTTTCGAATCAAGCCCTTCGAAGCCAGGACATGTGAATTGTAGTTAGAAGTCAATAAGCCCACTTTTGAGTATGGAAAGATACACCAATATTTTCTCATGACAAGATATAGTAGGATTCCCAATGCTATTTGCAATTCATTAACACATATCTACTATGATTTTAGTCATGTTTATGTCAAGGAGAAAATCAAATCAGTACTTTTTAATTTTTTATTATGCAGGAGATCAGCCACCTTATCGCCACCACCGGTCTTGGTTTTGAGTGGATTAATCTTTCACAAAAATGACAAAAGTCCAATTTTGAGAATGAATAAAGAAGTGGTATATCTATACAATGGAATATTAGTCATAAAAAGAATGAGATCTCGCCATTTATGACAACATAGATGGGCCCAGTGGGTATTATGCTAAGTGAAATAGGACAGAGAAAGACAAATACTATATGATTTCACTCATGTGTGGAATCTAAAAGAAAACAACAAAAGAACAAGCAAGAAAAGCAGAAACAGACCTATACATAAAGAGAACAAACTGGTGACAGAGGGTAGTGACACTTGTGGTGAGCATAGAATAATGTATAGAGTTGTCTAATCACTATGTTGTATGCCTGAAACTAATATAATATTATGTGTCAACTATACTTCACATTAGAAAAGTATAATTTTGGCTTTGCCAAAATTGAGTTAACAATATTAAGTTGTGTAATAGACCCAGAAGAAAGAGAAAATTTCTCACCAAACATAATTATGAGACAACAAAGGCATTAAGGTAGATATCTGAGATAGATTTGTGAGAAATAAATTTGTTGCAAAACATAATTTGAATATAAATGTAACCCGATAGAGGATCAGAGTTGAGGGCCTTGGAAGAGCTTTGGGGAAGTAC
This sequence comes from Proteles cristata cristata, assembly GCA_017311185.1. NCBI lineage: Eukaryota > Metazoa > Chordata > Mammalia > Carnivora > Hyaenidae > Proteles > Proteles cristata. The sequence continues at coordinate 14,332 of JAESUZ010004616.1, forward strand.
AGGTTACACATTGTTTAACTCAGAGCAAACATTTAGAAGCAAGTGAAGAAACACATTTTCTCAAACTACATCTTGCCAGAAAATAGAGTCTAGCCTCCCTAGTTGCTCTCTTACTTGGATCTGATCATCACAAGCATCTAAAAAGCTCAGGAATCAGCCCAAGAAGTTTAATTTGTGCTTTGGAACTAAATGATGCCAAATAACAGATTCTGATGATTTTAGAGTGTTTTTTTGTACCATTTCTTCCTTGTCTTCCTTCTTTCTCCAGCCTTGTCTGCTTCAACCTCTGACTTTTCGTTCTCAATCTTAGAGTAGTTAAATTGTATTTCAAATTGCTTTTGGCTTCCTGGAGTGACTGCTTTTAAGTGACATTTTTTTCTTCCTAAATACATTTAGTCCAAAAATATTTTTAGAAATAAAGTGGATTAAATATTGGGGGAGAAAAATCCAACAGTGTTCTGACCTTTTTTGCTCCACTTAAGGATTAATACTTGATAAGCACTTTGTGTTTCTCTTACTGAGTCTGAACTAGTCCCTACCAGAGCCCTGTTCTTTTCATTTCTTACTAGACTTTGAGCATCTTGAAGGGAAAGACTATATCTTATTCATTTCCATTGTGTCAGCCCCTAAAGCAGTAGTAAATGCTTAGCAAAGTATTGTTATGTAAATACTAATATAGTCCTACTCCATCACATTATTTCTATTCTTGAAATGGTCAACTAATGAACTGTAATTAATTTTAAAATGTTTAACTTTGGTTTTACTACTGTTCTAAGGACTCTGCTGTCATGAAGCCCACAGGCAGTAAGGGAAGTCAAATAGGCAGATAACTGCTACAATGATATAAGAGTATGTAGGAACAGAACCTTATTAGTAGGCAAACAATGTCAGAAAACGTAGATGATATTTTGACTCCTAAGGAATGAGTAGCATTGTTTAGTCAGGCAAAACAAAAGATAGGTAAGCAGAAGGAGCAGCATGAGTAAATATACAAATGCAGGGAGAGAATGGAAGCTTTAGGAAGTGACCTGTCCTGCAAGATGACCTGTGAGTAGACCATGGAATAGAGAGATGATGTTGGAAAGGTAGTCATGGATTAGATAATGCGACATATTATATGACAACATGAGGGGATTCAACTTTATTATGTGTGCAGTACAAAGTGACGTCAATTTGTAACATTAATCTAGTGGCACAAAAAATACACTGGAGAGAGCTAGACTGATCACAGTCAACAGAGTAGGAAACTATTGTAGTAATTCAGGTAAAAAATGGTGACTTGACCATAAGTGGTAGCAATTAATAAGTGATAGAAATGAAGAAATGGGCTCAAGAGAGACTTAGTACTTCATCTAACAATAGCAGAATACACATTCTTCTCATACACATGAAATATTCACCAAGATAGAGCACATTCTGGGCCATCAAACATCCTTTAACAAATTTTGAAAAGTATAAATCGTATAATGTTCTAAGACCACAGTGGAATTAAACTAGAAATCAATATTAGGTAACTAGAAAATCCCCAAATGTGTGGAGATTAAACAGCATACTTCAGGAGCACCTGAGTGGCTCATTAGGTTAAGCATCTGACTTCAGTACAGGCCATGATCTTGCGGCTCATGAGTTCAAGCCCTGCATCAGGCTCCACAAGGATAGTGCAGAACCTGCTTAGGACACTCTCTCCTTCTCTCTCTGCCCTTCCCCCACTTGCAAATGCACACTCTCTCAAGATAATAAACAAGTAAACTTTAAAAAACACACACTTCAAAATAACACAAGTCAAGGCATAAATCTCAAGAGAAATTAAAGAATACTTTGAAATAAATGAAAACGAAAATACAACTTATCAAAATTTGTGGGATGCAGTGAAAGCAGTGCTTAAAGGGAAATATATAGCAATGAATGCATACTTTAGAAAGGAGTAAATAGGTGATGGGGTTAAGGAGTGTGCTTGTGATGAGCACAGGGTGATGTATGGGAGTGTTGAATTCTGTATTGTACACCTGAAACTATTATAACACTCTATTAACTAATGGGTAAACACTAACACTCTATTAACTAACTATTATAACACTATTAACTAATAGGAATTAAAATAAAAATTAAAAAATGATCTAAAATCAGTGGTTCCATTTTAGGAAACTAGAAAAAGAAGAGCAAATAAAATCCATAGTAAGCTGAAGAAAAGAAATAATAAAAACCAGAGCAGAAGTTAATAAAATTGAAAGCAATAAATCACTAGAGAAAATCTATGAAATCAAAAGCTGGTTCTTTAAAAAGATACTTAGAAAGGTGAACAGTTGGATGTGGAAAGTGAAAGAGGGAAAGATACATGGATCATTCTCAAATGATGATGCCAATGACCAAAGTAGTGAATGCATGTATTCCAAAAACCAGTTAAAGCAAGTATTGACCAGGATGTGGAGCAACTGGAATAATCATACACTGCTGTTGGCAATGTGAAACTGTACACTACTTTGTAAAATACCTAACCAGTTTCTTTAAGAGTTAAACATGTACCTACTATATGACCCAGTCATACTACCCCTAGTTTACATGAGTGATGAAAGCAGATATCCAAAGACTTGTAACAAATATTCATAATAATTTTATTTGTAACAGGCCAAAACTGGAAACAGCCTAAATGTCCATCAACAAGTGAATGAATAAAAAATTGTGGCATACCAATAGAATAGATTACTATTGCAATGAAAATGAACTAAGAGGGGTTCCTGGGTGGCTCAGTCAGTTGAGCATCCAGATCTTGATTTCAGCTCAGGTCATGATCTCATGGTTCATGAGTTCAAGTCCCATATCAGGCTCTGCACTGACAGTGAGAAGCCTGCTTGAGATTCCCTCTCTCTCCCTCCCTTTCTGCCCCTCCCATGCACTCTCTCTCTCTCAAAATAATATTTTTTTAAAAGAATGAGAACCCACTAGATCAGAATCTATTTTAAATGTTTATTTATTTTTGAGAGAGAGAGAACAGGGGAAGGGCAGAGGGAGAGGAGGACAGAGGATCTGAAGCAGAGTCTGTGCTGACAGCAGAGAGCTTGATGCAAGGCTCAAACCCGCAAACCACAAGATCTTGACCCAAGCTGAAGCTGGATGCGTAACTGACTCAACCACCCAGATGCCCCTCAAAATAATAAACTTAAAAAATATTTTTTAAAACTAATAAATGCTACAGCATGAATGAATCTGAAAATAATTATGCTGACTGAAAGAAATAATACCCAAAAGAGTACATGCTATATGATTCCACTTATATAGAATGCAGACTGGTCTACAGTGACAGAAAGCAGATCAGTGGTTGTCTGCGGTTTGAGGTACGGGGAAAAGTGATAAGGAAAGATTACAAAGGGGAATGAAGAAACTTTGCAGAATGATAGATATGTTCACTGTCTTAAATGTGGTGATTGTTTTATAGGTGTGTTCATACATGAAAACTTAAATGAAACTTCACACTTAAATATGAGCAGTTAACTGTATGTCAGTTGTACCTCAATGAAGCTATTTAAAAAATGATTGGTTTTAAAAGATGTACATATTAAAGACAAAAAACAAAATCTTACAGATTGGTGCTTGGAGCAAACTTACAAATTTCTGTCCATCTTTACTTGATCTTATCTTTTCAATCTCAGGTTAACTTATCCACTGCCAACTTTTACAGATGGATGTTCCCACCGCAGCAATTCTGCCTTTGTGGAAGATCCTTTCACATTTATCATTTTCTCCTCAATCCCCAAGAATCTAGAATTATTACAGAAGAAAAAAGTGAATTACCACACAGAGTGGATACAAGCATAACCTGTAGAGTCTTTTTGTGTGTGTAATGATGACATCAGAAATCCAAGTGAAAACTGCTTTAAAAGGCTACATATAAAATGACCAGAGATGCATGAATTGGAGGACACGTTTTATGAACATAATCTTAAAATATGACTCACTGTGAGTAAAGTACTCAATTTTGGTCCATTTTAATCTTCCAAATTTATTTTAAAGCTGACGTCATACTCCATTCTGAGTATTATAATGGCTTTTGTCTAAAATGATATAATCCTGATGTGATTAGAATATCAGAAAAACCTTCTAATAAAGAAAGCAGTCAAACAGCAGTGCTGTCAGAGATCTCCGTAAGAGTGGACTCAGTAACAGAGTCCTTTCCTGCCCTGAGTTTTTAGGATTCTAAGACAGTTTACATGACATAAGTTCTTAACCTGGAGTCTGACCATCCTGGTCAGACAGGAAAAATTATGTGCTCCCTTCCTTTGTACAATCTGCCCAGGTCATACCTTCTCTTCCAATGCTGGATCAGTCATGGACTTTACTCTTATATCCTATAAGAAAATGAGGAGAGGGGGAAGGAGAGAGAGAGAGAGACAGAGAGACAGAGACAGACAGACAGACAGGAATGTCTAATCTGAAGACACAGTTCTGGCACTGGACTTGAAATCAGCAGCCCTGGCCCTGGTTCTCATACTGCATGTACTGGATGTGTGACATTAGTCCAGTTTCCTTCTACCTTTTTGAGCCTCTTCCACTATTCCTTCAACTAAGAGGTTGAATTAGATAGATGCTTAGAACTCTTCAAGTTCTAACTTCCTAGGTCTCTATGTACTAATACAGCTCTTGACTTAACCTTGATTTTGCATTCATTTCCCAAGGTCTTTGGCATTTCCCTCCTTTCAGCCAAGGTTCTGTGTTAGAGTGATGCTATATTGGCTTCTATCTTTAGTCACTGTCCAGCATAGCAAATAAAAGATTTTACTGTTGACAAGAGCCATTGACTTTCCTTCTGAGTCTGAAGGTTCTGACGCTTCTTGTCTCTTTCACATTCTCTGACAGAGATTGAAATTTGGATCCCATGATGACATGCTCCACAGCCATGTTGCAACTCCCTGTGCTTCATCAGTTCATCATTTATCAAGTTGTGGTCACTATTATCATAAAACATCAGGGCAGTAAGAACACCCTTAAGAATCATCCCCTTGTCTGTTATCTTCTCCACTACCACACCATTGTTTTCCAGATATGTGTGAGAATTAGAAAAGGGAAAGGACATAGAAAGCCACGCATGGGGTCCACAGATCAGGGTTAGAATCTAGAGATTCTGATTTCATGTTTAATGCTATTTCCACAGTACCTCTTTTGTTAGTCATCTTGCCAGGCACAAAACTTTATTTTATCTGGCCATTCATTCTTTCATTTAAAAACAAGCAATGAACACTTACTATATGCCAAACACTGTGGTTGATGGTAGAAAAAATGCTGACAGGAACAAGTCATTTCTGTCTTGAGGTTTACCCTAGCTATTAACTAAAGGTTGTTTCTTATAGGACTGGCTTGGGCTTAATGCAGCAGAATAGGTAATCATCATTGCCATTATCCCCACCTCTAGGCACTTACCCATGAACACTGACCTAATGAAGATCCAATATGCTTTGAAACAGAGCACACCACATTAGCATTAACCATCATTTTATTGATTTTCTTCAGTGCACAAGTATTCATTGGCACCTGCTGATTCGATCTTAATCTTGTTCCTAAGAATCTAACGCAGTTTAAAGATAGAATTAATCATCAAAATAGAAAGCTCACGTTCCTGCTGAGTCGTTCTGAGGGTGTTCACTGTGAGAGGTAATCCTTTACTAACCACTGAACATCCCTCTCAGTGATCCTTTGTGTATTGCATCTTACATTCACAACTATATATTGGGGAGAGGACTCCAAAGGGAGAATGACACACTAAAGAATGAGTACAAGGAGAAAGGATCAAGTTTAATAGACTAAGGAAACAGGAAGCACCTTGAGAACTCTCCAGTTTTTGGTATGCAGCAGGTCAAGACCAGAAATAAATTAATAACAGAAAGGGCAAGAAAGTTCCTGAGAGTCAGGGGGACTGGAAGTTCTATAACAGAAGTAAAGGTGAGAAAAGGCAGTCATTTGTACTGAGCCTTGGTTAGCATAGTCCTAGCTGGCAAGTGAGAAAAGGGAGAGAGGAGCAGTATTGGATAGTCCAGCAAGAGTTGGATAGAGAAGTTGAATCTATGGATTTAACCTATATACATTCAAATATTCCCACTGCCAAAGGGTATTAAGTAAGGGAAGGATGGGGTTGATGCTAATGCTGGCTATCAATAAATTTATGACTAAGGTTGAACATGAGGAAGAGACATGATCCAAATTTTGCTTCATTGAGTCTCATTGCTGAGAACCTATAGTCTTGTGAGAAATTTCCAAGCATGATTCCTGTGGTTAAAGGTGAGCATTTGAAACATTCAAGGTGAAATTCACATAACATAAAGCTTGTCATTTGAAAGTGAATAACTCAGTGGCATTATGCATTCACAATTGTGCAATCATCCACTCTATCTAGTTCTAGAACATTTTCATCACTCCCAAAGGAGATCTGATAGCCATTAAGTAGTGACCAACTTCTCCCAGTCCCTACCAGCTACTAATCTGTTTTCTGTCTCTATGAATTTTCCCATTCTGGACATTTCTTTTCTTTTTTTTTTTTTTTTTTTAAATGTTTTATTTATTTCTAGGAGAGAGAGAGAGACAGCGTGAGCAGGGGAGGGTCAGAGAGAGAGGGAGTCACAGACTCTGAAACAGGCTCCAGGCTCCGAGCTGGCAGTCAGCACAGAGCCCGACGCGGGGCTCGAACCTGAACCGCGAGATCATGACCTAAGCGAAAGTCGGACGCTTAACCGACTAAGCCACCCAGGCGCCCCTGGACATTTCTTATAAATGCAGCCTTTGTCTCAAGCTTCATTTTCTTATCATGTTTTCTAGGTTCATTCATGTTATAGCACGTAACAGTATTCATTCCTTTTTATAGCTGATAATATTCCATTTGATGGATACACCAAATTTTGTCTATTTGTTCATCTGTTGTTGGACATTTGGGTGGTCTTCATCTTTTTGCTATTGTGAATAGTGCTGATATGAACATTCATGTACAAGTATTTCATTGAATGCCTGCATTTTTTTTTGATATATAACTAGTAGTAGAATTGCTAAGTCATATGGAAACTAAATGTTTAACTTTTATTAAACCATTTTTTGCAATGGCTTCACCCACTTTACACTCCCACCAGAAAATGTAGGAGGGTTTCAATATCTCAGTATTTCAGCCAACATTTGTTCTTGTCTCTTTGTTATTATAGCCCCATGTGTGAAGTGGTATTGCCTTGTGGTTTTGATTGCATTTCCCTAATGACTAATGATATTGAATACCTTTTTGTGTCTTTATGTCTGAGGGACATTTACTGTTAATATCATTTATTCTGGTGAATAAACCATCCTTGTTATTTTGAATGCCTTCTAATTTTTAAAAATAAAAACTGGATGTTTTGAATATGATAATGTAGTAACTCTGAAAATCAGATTTTTCTCCTTAGAGTGTGTTGTTGTTGTCTGCTGTGTGTTGTAGTTGCTTGTTTGTTTCATGGTCCTTCTAAAGTAGTTCTTAAAAGACATTATCATGTGTGGTCTTTAAAAGCTATTCCTTTAGCTTGTGGCCAAATGGTGATTTGGCAGGAATTTTCTTACATTCCTGGAGTTCATCAAAATATTTTACAAAATACCTTTCTTGTCTTTGCAAATTGGTTGTGTGTTGGAGCACTCTTTAAATGCTTAGTGAATCACGTATAACCTTACCTTAGCCTTCACTTTCTGCTTGTGCTGAGGCTAAAATCAGCCATTGGTAAAAGCTGAGGTCCTCAAGACTTATCTAAGCATGCATCATGCCCTGGGTATGCATGTGGCTTTTTAGATTCCCCTTTATATGTGAGAGCTTTTCAAAGCCCTTATTCCCCCAGTAACTCTCCTAAGCTTTTCTTCCTGGGATTTTGATGTGTTTACTATTTATTAAGACTATAATCTTTTGCCCCAAGTGCCAATGGCTTATTCAGTTGCCTTTAAATATTTTTAAGAAGCACCACCCACCCTTGGCCATTTTTCTGTCCTGAGACTTTGGAGTTAGGCAAAACAAAGGCAAGTGCCTTATTTCATTCCTTCAAGGAGCCCCCAGACAGATCAAAACAGACAAACACAATTCCTTGAGAACAAGTTCCACTTGACTCTTGGAACCAGATACCCATGAAGGTAGGAGGCTGGAGTGAGGGGACATACAGGCTGCCACCTTTAATACTGGCATCACACAAAGAAGCAGAGTGGGGCAAAGCCAAATTTAAATGCCACAATAAAGCTCTTCTCCCATGTTTGTCCCCTTTTCTGAATTCAGCATTGACTTGATTACTGTAATCCTTTGATAATATTCAGAGTTCTGACATAGCTTACTCTGACAGCTTCTGCTAATTTTCTTGGTGTTTCTGTGGAGGCAGACTGTTGGATCCTCTTAGACTCCCATCTTTGCTGAGCTATTTTACAAAGAGTATAGTTGTGATTCCTGAACTCAAACCACAGACTTCATCTAGTGCTTGATGCAACACAGTGATCTTTTCTAGCACTGGGGGCAAGCTGATGGCGATAGACTTAACTGATGCATTAATAGCTTACTGAATGGCAGTAACCAAAGTGCGCATTTTAAAACTTGAACTGCCATTGGAAGAAGCAGTTCTCTGTAGCATTACGTGAATGGACATTGGGTCCAGACTGCCTGGCTTTGCAATCTGGCTCTTCCATGTACTGGATTCATAGCCTTAGAGAACTTTCCTAACCCTTGTTTGCCTCAGTTTACTCATTTGAACAATGGGGATAGTAAGTCACTTACCTGCCAGAGGAATGTTGTAAGGATTAAATGTATTAGTACTTGTAAAATTTTCAGCAGAGTCTTGACACAAAGCCTGCATGTGTGTTGCTATTATTGTTGTGTCACTTAAACAGTAAACCTATAATGATTTTGCATCTTTTTTCCTCAAAGTAAAAACTAAAATTCTTCCAATGGCCTTGCAAAGCCATATATAATCTGGCTTCCTCATCACCTCTCTGATTTCATTTACTGCTACTTTCCTGCTTGCTCACTCAGCTCATCAATCTGGCCTCAAATGTTCCAGAATTGCTCCAGCACAGGAACCTTATCACTGGCTGGTATGTCTTGCTGGAACATTCTTCCCAAAGATATCCTCAGTTGTGAACTCCGTCACCTTTTTCCTTGGACTTCTTTGACACGCTTACTCATCCTCTTCATACAGAAGTATGCCTGTTGCTACACACTCCTGATAAACATTTTATCATTTGTCTATATCCCTGTAATATGTTAACATGATAGTAATGAAATTCCATCATTACTCTCTGGTACATTACTGCTTCATTATGGTGTTTACTAACAGAGTGAAAAAAATTCACCAACACAGAACCTTCCTACCAGGTATTAAGGAATATATTGATCTTATCCAGCAAGTACTCTGTGATGGAGAATCTCCATTGGATAGAAATAACAGCCAGAATTACTGACATTGGGGCTTTTTGAAATCAAGAGGAATATTGTGATCCCAGTATGACAGGGACTAAGGAGTTATATTTAATCAACAAGGCAAGATAGGCGAAGTTACTGTAAATAAGGGACAGAGCTGAAGCAGTAATCAGAACACTCTTATCCACAAGGACAAAATGAAGGGCTGTATCTATGCCCTAGCCCTATGTTACAATCTGGTTCTCAGGAACCTTTTTTTTTTTTTTTTTTAAGTTTACTTATTTATTTTGAGAGAGAGAGACTGTGTGAGTGAGAGAGTGGGAGAGAGAAATCTAAGCAGGCTCCATGATGAGTGCGGAGCCTGATGTGGGGCTCAGTTTCACAACCATGAGATCATGACCTGAGCCAAAATCAAGAATCAGACGCTTAACCAACTGAGCCACCCAGGTGTCCTGGGTTCTTACAAACTTTGATTGCCTCTTCATTTCAGAAGATATCACTTCATTCCACAGGACACTGTCCCATTACATTGATGATATGTTGATTGGACCTACTGAACAAGATGTAGCAACTATCTTAAATACCATGGTGGGATGCATGCATGCCAGAAGGTGGGAAATGAACCCCACAGAAATTCAAAGGAAGTCTTCCTTGGTGAATTTTCTATGGATCTAGAGGTCAAGGGCATATTGAAATATCCCTTCCAAAGGGAAGGATGACTTGCCACATCAGGCCTCAACTACTATTGAGAAATAGGCACAATGGGAGTGCCTGTGTGGCTTAGTCAGTTGAGCGTCCAACCCTTGATCTCAGCTACGGTCTTGATTTCAGGGCTGTGAGTTCAAGCCCCACATTGGACTCCATGCTGAACATGAGGCCCACTTAAAAAATAAAAAGAAATGAAAAATAAGCACAATAACTAGTGGTGTTCTTTTGTTTCTGAGGGCAATATCTTTTTTGGAGTACAACTCCTACCCATTTACTGAGTAAAGGCTGCCAGTTTTTAGCAGGGCACAGAATAAGAAGAGGCAACAGCCCAGGCTGTTGCAAGCCATGCAAGTTGCTTGAGCCGTGCAAGCCCAGGCCATTCAAGCCCAAGCCATGTAAACTGCTTTGCCCCTTGGCCAATATAGCTCAGCAAATCCAATGGCACTTAATAGTGACTGGCAAATCAGGATGCATTTTCAGGCTCCTATAGGTGATGTATTTGCTTATACAGTATTTTCTCCTTACTCCCAAGGCAAATAGTTAATTTGGGTAGATACTATTACCTAGATAATTATGTTATACTAGCTGTTACACCTCCAACCCTTCTACTTTTTCTCAGAGTAAACCAATGTAAGGTTAGTTTCATTCTGGAAATTCCTCCATTAATATTTTCTTTCAAAATTTAGAAATAAAACTCTGTTTAAATGAAGAGTTTAAGGATGTCTAAATGCCAAGAGGCACATTCTGACAAGTTCCCCACTTTTTTATGGCACCATTGGTCTTCGCTTTATGAAAAAATGAAATTACAAAAACAGAAACTGTCCTATTATGCATCTCAGTCTGTATGAAATATGGAGAGAAATAAAATAGGATATTAACAGTGCAGAAAAGGAAAACAACCTTTAGGAGGATTCTGCTGATCTCAAATGGGCTCCATACAGGTGTGCCTAAACAAGATGATGGCTGTTTGCCTCCAGCTGGTTATTTTCACATGGGAGAAGTGGCCTTAAGTAAGTGGATTTGTGCACACAGTATGTGCACAGGAAGTGAGATATGTGGGAGAGAGTGTCGATGTAGCCAGGGGTAAGCAGAGGGGCAAGGTGGTTGATGGTTATATTTTAGTGATGCCCAGGGACTATGTCCATAGGTCCAAGCCCAATAGAATTATGGGCTATAAAATCCAGCTACAGGGCCCATTTCCAAAGCAAGGGGTAGTACTTTTCTGTCCTTGGGTAACAAAGTGTGACAGGGAAGGGGAAGGGGTAATAGACCAAATATTCAAACTAGACCACTGGTAACATTTGTAACGTTTAAAGATTTCAGGGCAAGAGTTCACTTGGGGCCTTCCAGCCATATATAAGGTTTAAATCAACAATAAACTGTTAAATAAAATCTTAATTCAAATAACATGAGCTGAAAGACCGGGTTCAGATTTAGAATACTGAGTGTGTTTTAGTTATGTATTTTTCCTATTTAGTAAGAAAATTTAAAAATACAAATCTGTCAGTCATAGGTATAAGTCTGGAATAGTTTGTTGTGTGATGTTCAGGACTATACATCTGGATACCTGGGGTGTCCAGGCTGCCCTCTGCTAGGCCTGGTGTAAAAACAAGTCACAGGGCAGGGGATTATACAAGAGTATGAATTTGAGAAGTCTGGGATTATTAGGAGTCAGTTTAGGGTCTGTCTTCCATACTTAGAGTAATCATAGTTCTGTCCTAGTGATGTTAAAGGAGTGTGGGCCCTCCCACCTTGGGCCTCTGGTCCACATCCCAATCCCTGGAATTCAGCCTGCCCGCCTTTATATGCACTCTGAGTTTCCTCATCAAGAGATGCTTCACATGCACATTATGTGGATAATGTAGCCCACTTGTCCCCTGGTAGCTGCATATAACTATCACCTCTCAGTTACCTCTCAGTCCTGGGAGTATAACACTGATGATGTCATTCAACCCTCAGAAGTACATACTCAGTAAAGAAGAACACCCGGGCCACTTGGATTGAGACATGGGGTCATTTGGGGAGCGGATTCAGGGCCCTGGGTACCTTTAGCATAATTAGGGGCAGGGGCATGGACTCTGAGTATGCACACAAAAAAAGTCTTATCTCAAAAGGGTTGTGTATGTGTCTTTGTCCAATGTTAACTCCCTAAGATTCCTAAGCCCACATAAAGGTCTTTAATATATTAACTATATTAACACAGAAATACACGCACACATACATACATACATACATACATACATACATACATACATACATACACATACACATGGTACCATCATCAATAGTATGGCATGGGCCAACAGAAACTAGGAGAGGCATGAAACAAACTATCCCTCAGAACTTCCAGAAGGAACCAATCCTGTCAACACCTTGATTTCAGACCCTGGGCCTCCAGAACTATGAGAGAATAATTTTGTATTTTTTTTTAAGTTTATTCATGTATTTTTGAGAGAGAGAGAGAGAGCGCGCACACATGAGTAGGGGAGAGGCAGAGAGAGAAGGAGACAGAAAATCCCAAGCAGGCTCTGTGCTGTCAGCCCAGAACCTAACACAGGGCTGAAACCCACAAACCTTGAAATCATGACCTGAGCTGAAGAGTTGATGCTTAACTGACTGAGCCAACCCTGGTGCCCCAGTACTTTACAATTTTAATCAGGCAGATCACTCCTCCACTTAAAATCCTTCAGACCCATAAATTTTTATTGTCTTAAGTCACCTGGTTTGCGGTAATTTTTGTTTTTTTGGCAGCTCTATAAAACTAACACCCTGGGCACCCAAGTGGCTCAGTACATTAAGCATCTGACTCTTGATTTTGGTTCAGGTCATTATCTCATGGTCCATGGGTTCAAGCCCAGCAGCAGGCTCTGCACTGTCAGGATTCTATCTATCTCTCTCTCTCTCTCAAAATACAGAAACTTAAAAAAGAAAACTAGCACATCCCCACAAGAGATCTTTGTGTGTCACACCCCTGAGAATTCTGTCTCTTCCTCAGTCCAGATTTTACCATTGTGTTCGGTTTATCTGCAACAGTACCAAGTCAGTGAATTAAGACTGGTCCTACTGTAGGTGAAGTTTGTTTTCCCACATTGCTTTAAACCAGTGGCTCTTAAACTTCAGTGTACTTCAGAAGCATCTGAAGGACTTCTAAAACCCTGATGGCTAGCAGCCTACCTCCAGAATTTGATTCAGTAGGTCTGAAGTGGGGTCTGAGAATTTGCATTTCTTTTTTTTTTTTTTTTAACATTTATTTATCATCGAGAGAGCGTGATCATGGGAGGGGCAGAGAGAAGGGGAGACACAGAATCCAAAGCAGGCTCCAGGCTCTGAGCTGTCATGTCAGCACAGAGTCCAATGAGGAGCTCAAACTCACAAACTGTGAGATCGTGACCTGAGCCGAAGTCGCACGCTCAACCAACTGAGCCACCCAAGTGCCCCAGAGAATTGCATTTCTAACAGGTATTCAGTGATGCTGATGCTGCTTGTCCACAGCAACTCAATAGTACCATTTGGTCTCCAGGCAAGCTAGGAGGTCCATTGGTTTCTTCAATAAAATGCAGTAGGGGCTAGACCACCATCTCTGCCATTATACAAATTGTTTATAACATTATATTTTAATTTATTGGGAACTGCCATAAAAGAATTTAAAATAGACTTACCAAACAGTTGAAAGATACTTTTTTTCAAAGAAAGGTGTGAGCCCAAATAGAAAGATACAGAGCTCAGTATCATTTATATAACAACAACAAAAAAATCTGCAACTTATTTCAAACAAGCTTTTATTTTTATTTTTTAACCTTTTTAATGTTTGTTTATTTTTTAGAGAAAGAGGCAGAGCATGAGTAGGGAAGGGACAGAGAGAGAGGGAGACATAGAATCTGAAGCAGGCTCCAGGCTCTGAGCCATGAGCACAGAGCCTAACGAAAGGCTCGAACTCACAAACCACTAGATCATGATCTGAGCCAAAGTCAGATGCTCAACCGACTAAGCCACCCAGGTGCCCCAAATAAGCTTTTATTTTAAATTCAAACAAATGTCAAATATATCTGTAAAAGGTAAAAGTAAAGTCAGGTATCAGTTAATATTATTTTGGGGTGATTAACTTTGAAACAAAACTAGTGGTTTGGGCTACTGAAAACTAGAATATCTGTGAAGAATAAATTCATTTCGTCTTTCACCATCCATTTCTTTCTATGGGTTCCAACTGTAGGATGAAATAATTGTATACGATTAGCATACACCAGTAACTTTCTAATATGAGTTAATCCTATGTACATCTATTGTCTCAACAAGGAGAAAATGAAATGGTTTCTTCTTGTAACCCAAACCCTTAGATATCAGGGTGCACATGCTTCAGTCATTTTGATCACACCAACCTTGAATCCCTCTTGCTTACCACTAACCAAACTTGCTTTTTTTTTTCTTTCAAGGCCACTCTGATTTAAATAAATTTTTCTACCTTAGAAGCCTATGATCTTTACACAAACCATATCTCCCTTATACTCCCAAACCTTCAGTTTCCTTATCTGTAAAATGAGAATGAGCCTGTGATCAGACATCTGTAGCTGTGAAAATTTAGAAAGAAAGAGAAGAGAGGTAGAGGGAAAGTTTAAGAAATAGAGATGGATTAATGGAGGAAATATTAGCTAAGACTTAATTACCAATTCATTTGATAAGCAATCTTACTATGACAAATTTTCTTTTCTTTTGAATGTCATATGAAATACAAAAACCTAAATAGAACTAGTATTTGTGAGTTGATCATGAACCTTTTTCATACTTTAGTAAGAAGTCACCTTCTCAAAGGCGTTGTTATTCCAAGAGACTACATTTCTGTGACCAAGTGGTGAAGGCATAGATCGTGCATGCTATCTGCTTTAACTACTTCTTCTGGTGACCCTTTTCTTAAAAGTTGCCGATCTCTAATGCAAAGTCTCATAAATCTCCCCTCTGTAGTAGTCTTAAAGCTACAGGACAAAGGTTTGCAGCTATGAATGAAGTACATTTCAGAATATACTGCCTTCTATACTATCTAGTGTATAAGTAGTACATTGTTAACATTGAACTGTTTTTTTTTTTCAAAACTAAATTTCAACAATTTTTTCTTATTTAGTTTACAAAAAAATTTAAAAGCATAAAACTCTCAGTAACAAGTATATGTCATAAATGGTTTGTTAATACGACTGTACACTAATATCTGGATTCTACACAGTTGGTCCCTGCTGATTCTGTATCAATTTCAAGTCTTTTTTCTGGTTCTTCACTTTCATCCTCTTCCACTTTCTTGTCCTCCCCTCCAGCGTCTTGGGCCTCTTCATCAGAGTTCTCACACTTACATTCAGCTGCTTCTTTAGTGAAGAAACTTATATTCAGTTGCTTCTTTATGACCAGAAGGTGGCCAAAAAAATATGCCAATTTAAAATCAGTAGTGGCATCCAGTACTCTGCCCTCAGAAGAATCTGTAGAATAGAAATTTTTTTTTAAAAGTGTAGCTGGGTACATTCCTAATAGTTGATAATAACACTTCTGTGGCCCTCAGATTTCTGCTGCTTGAAAATTTTCTCTGTGACATTTTCCCCCTATTTCCAATAGATCTCATACCCTGTGCTGCTGATTATTTCTGACCCTTATTAGAAGGGTCCTCAGCATTTTGTATGTATTTATCAGAACTTCATTAGTAAATATGTGTTTGATTTAAAGACAAATTCTATCATGAAACTCATTGGTTCCTTAACCCCTGAAAAGTGCTCCAGTACCATTTCATCATTTTCTCATATTATCTTACCAAGAGGCTACATTTTTAGAAGCCATCAACCAAACGTGAGGATAGTAGTTATTTGCCCTTTTCCTTCAAGCCCTTGCTCTTCAGCCTGCGTCAGGCTAGACCAGAAAGGATATGGTTGTTATGGATACCATATGAAAGGGAATAGATCACAGCTCTGAATAGGGGCCAAAAGTGTGCCATGAGAAACTCAACGATGTGCCTTCCTTACCCTTCTTCTCTTCCTCTTTGTTCAAATAATTCTCATCCTCTTCCTAATAGCTGCCATCTTCCTCTTCTTCATTGTCCTCCTCCTCCACTTCCTCCTCTCCCTCATTCTCCTCTTCTCCCCCCTGCTGATCTGCTCCATCCCCTTCTCCCTCCTCTTCATCCTCCTCCTCCTCTTCTTCCTCTTCCTCTTCCTTCTCTTCAATTTCCTCCTCCTCTTCCTCCTCTTCTACTGGCTGTATATCCCAGTTCTCCTGGACTACAGGCTGAGCAGCCTCCTGTCCACCCTCCTCCTCCCAAAGGGCTGGAACGGCTGCCTGGAAATCCCTAGGGGCTGTGGCCTTTGCGACTTCAACCCCCCAGTTCTGCAGGCACTGCAACACCTCTGATGGATCCAGGATCCTGGCCCACCCCAACACCGGCTCCCTTCTGGCCATCTGAGATTAGGCCTTGATTCTCTGTGGCAGACATGGCAGAAGAGGTACATCAGTCTGTGCCTCAACTGTAGAAGTGATCTGGACCCTTGACAAAGTTGGCAAAGATGGCGACCAAAGAGTTGAGGCTGTTGGCAGCAGTGCCTGCTGGGAGGTGGTGGAGGCAGCAGAAAAGATGGTGGCAGAGGATACAGCGGTCTGTGGTGCCTGTGGAGGCCCTGCAACGGGGGTTGTAGAAGCAAGGTATGGGAGCCGAGAGGGGTGCTTGTGAAGAGCAGCCAGTTGAGACTACGCCTGAGACAGTGCTGGACAAGATGGGAATGAATCCGTTGGGCGGGTGATAGGAGATGGAGCCTGGAAAAGTCAACAAAGGATTGTGCCCCCGTTGCAAGCTCTAAGTTCATTTGCTGAAGGTTAAAAATTGATATGCCTGGGTTCCAGTGAATTTTTAAGACCCTCTGCTTCTAGAGTTTGGGTCCTTCTTCCCTTTCTTTGAAACCTCAGAGTCCTCAATTACCTTTTAAGCCCATGCATGTTCTGTCCTTTTAATTCTACCAAAGCCAGCAAAACTAAAGTGTTCTAATATGGAGGCACTCTGATGCATAGGGTGAATTGTTCCTTGAATTCCTCTTGGAGTCAGCTTGTGCCAGTAGGGACAGGTTCATAAAAAATTGTATAGCTCAGATCTTAGCAATTGTAAAAACCTACCACAAGAGAAAGAAATGAGAATTTGGATGTTTTAACATTATTAAAGCTATTTAGAAAAAAAATACAATTGAAATAGATGAAGTCAGAACAGACAGTTGAAGAGCTGGACAGTGCTTAATGAATAGTGCTAAATTTACTTCAAGCCTCCAAAGAATTAATAAAGAAAGATCCTGTTTTAAAGGACCAGGCTAAGCACGAAGGCAGGCTTCCTAGAATGATTTCTGAGTCAACAGTCCAAGGCTTTTTGTTGCATTCAGCCCCACTTAGCCAAGATCTGAAGTGTAAACAATTCTTAAAATTATGAAGAAATCAACACCTATTATACCAATTCCATTTACCATTATTACCAAGCAAGAAGCACTAAATGAATCCTCTGGGTTCAGGCATACTCTTCCTTATCCCATTTATGTAGCAACAACTCATATCTCTGCATGGTAATCAGAGTCAACTTGCCCCACTACTATATAAATTTCTTTCTTTGCCTGCTGACCCGCTACCATGAGGAGACTAAAGTGACCAGGTGGTAGTTGTAGCTTCAAGTTCAGTAGAACCCAACTTGATTCCCTTACCAGAAGCAGTCTCTTCTGGGACCCAGAACATTTACTATGGCAGACCTTAAAGTTTAATAGACATTTCCTTCTTGTAAACATCTTTTCTAAATGGTTCTACTCCATGATAAAATTGTGTGTATCCCAATTGTCATAGAAACCAGAAGGTCACCATAATGTTTGAACTGTTGACAGCTTTCTATGGTCATCAAAATGTGAAAATTGATTTTCACAGTAAGAGCCATAGTCCATACTTCAGCCACTTACACCTTCCAATATAAAGATTGAATAGACATTATTAAAGACAGGAAGCTCACCAAAGTGTAGTATTGAGGGGAAAACTTCAGATAATGGCTTAGGTAGATAGACAGTATAGGTGGGTAGCAGATTTGGTTTCCTTTCAAAAACACAAACCACAGGTATTCCAGTCTTAAAACTTCCTTAGAGACTAACATAGCTGATTCTACCTTAAGTAGCAATCTCAAAACAACATAACCCCCAAATATACACCCATCACTTGGTTGACTCTAGAGTTTGGCAGATAAGGAAAATAAGTCTCAAAAGTGGGGAAAATGCAAACAAATCTGAGATTGATTATCTTCAGTAAATGCCTCAGGTCTCCATCATATGCCAGAAAGCTCAGGCTGCCTCCCCCCACTTCCAAACAAAGCCACAAACTGGATGGTGAGTCGCCTAAAATCCCTACTATTATATCCTGATATTAATCACTTTGTCGCAGTCCATACCTCTGCTCCGTATATCTCATTTCCAGACATAATACACTACATGCTGTCAGTATAAAAATTTGTCACATCGCAGGAAACTATCAACACCCTAGAGGAGAAAGCAGGAAACAACCTCCTTGACCTCCACCGCAGCAACTTCTTACTTGACACATCCCCAAAAGCAAGGGAATCAAGAGCAAAAATAAACTGTTGGGACCTCCTCAAGATTAAAAGCTTCTGCACAGCCAAGGAAACAACCCAGAAAATTAATAGGCAACCAACGGAATGGGAAAAGATAGTTGCAAATGACATATCAGATAAAGGGTTGATATCCAGAATCTACAAGGAACTCACCAAACTACGCGCCCGAAAAACAAACAACCCAGTGAAGAAATGGGCAGAAGATATGAACAGACACTTCTCCAAAGAGGACATCCAGATGGCCAACAGACACATGAAACGATGCTCAGCATCCCTCCTCATCAGGGAAATACAAATCAAAACCACACTGAGATACCACCTCAATCCAGTCAGAGTGGCTAAAATGAGCCAAATCAGAGAACTCTAGATGCTGGCGAGGATGTGGAGAAACGGGCACCCTCCTACACTGTTGGTGGGAATGTAAACTGGTACAGCCCCTCTGGAAAACAGTGTGGAGGTTCCTCAGAAAACTAACAATAGAACTCCCCTATGACCCAGCAATAGCACTGCTAGGAATTTACCCAAGGGATACAGAAATGTTGATGCATAGGAGCACATGTACCCCAATGTTCATAGCAGCACTCTCCACAATAGCTAAAACCTGGAAAGAGCCTAAGTGTCCATCAACAGATGAATGGATCAAGAAGATGTGGTTTATCTATACCATGGAATACTACATGGCAATGAGAAACAATGAAATCTGGCCATGTGTAGCAACATGGATGGACCTTGAGGGTGTTATGCTGAGCGAAATAAGTCAGGCAGAGAAAGACAAATATCATATGTGTGCACGTATAGGAGGATTAGGAGGAGCTTAACAGAGGACCAAGGGGGAGAAGAAGGGCGGAAATGGTGGGGGAAAGGGGGAGAGGCAAACCATGAGAGACTCTTGAATGCTGACAAAAACTGAGGACTGGTAGATGTGGGGGGGAGGAGGGGTGGGCATGGAGGAGGGCACTTGTGGGGATGAGCACTGGGTGTTATGTGGAAACTAATTTGACAATAAACTATTTGCAAAAAAAAAAATATATATATATTTATTTATTTTTGAGAGAGAGACAGAGTGTGAGCAGGGGAGAGCAGAGAGAAAGGGAGACACAGAATCCAAAACAGGCTCCAGGCTCCGAGCTGTCACCCTAGAGCCTGACGAGGGGCTCGAACTCATGAACCACGAGATCATGACCTGAGCCGAAGTCGGTCACTTAACCGACTGAGCCACCCAAGCGCCCCCTGAAAGTATTTTTTTTTATTCCTGCTCTCAAAGTGACACAGTCATAGAAACACAGGGAGGTAAATTTGCTACGATTCGATCTCAGGTGTTCTCACCACACACTAACTGGATATGTGAATTATCTTGTGCTATTTTTTTCACAATGTGTGCATACAGCAACTCATCATATTGTACACCGTAAATATATACAATTTTAATTTGTCAGTCATTCCTCAATAAAGCTGGAAGAAAAGAAAACAGAGAGGTATAGACTAATATAAAAATATTCTTAGTAATATTCAAATATGTATAGGAGAAAGAACACTTTGTTCCAAAGAGACCAGTTATATAATTAATAGCACAGTATATATCCACTCTTCCTTTTTGCCCTACCCTTTGAATGCGAATCAGATGGATGTACGTCATGGTGATATCTTTTACTCAAACTCTGTCTAGTCTCAATCCTATGGAAGAAAATGGGGCAGCCTTCTACATTACAGCAAATGGCCATTCCAGGTAAAAAGCCTTCCTGAGAAGCTTCAGGATCTCTGATTTTGGGTCTTTCCCTCTTCATTCATTTGCCTCATTGTACTCTCTCTCTCTTTTTTTTTTAATGTTTTATTTATTTCTGAGAGAGAGAGAGAGAGAGAGAGAGACAGCGTGAGCAGGGGAGGATCAGAGTGAGAGAGGGAGACACAGAATCTGAAGCAGGCTCCAGGCTCTGAGCTAGCTGTCAGCACAAAGCCTGACATGGAGCTCGAACCCATGAACCATGAGATCATGACCTGAGTCAAAGTCAGATGCTCAACCAACTGAGCCACCCAGTCAGTTGGGTGTACAACTTTGTACTCTTTGGCATTGACCAGAGTTTAAAACAAAATGCAACACATATGGCTGTTGTCTTCTAGATGAAATCTTCCCACTGATTTTGAATATGTTCTTTTTCCATCCCCAAGCAAACCAAGAAGGTATTAAGTAGCCTATAAGGTCTTGTAAGAAACTAGTTTTCCCTTTTGAAAAATATTACATCTTCCTTTGATAGAATAAATGGTGCTGCATTAGGGTTTGGTTTTGAATAGCCAGGTTGGAAAATATGAATCCAGTTCACCTTCTAACATATCTTTAATATCCTGAAGTTTTGACTTTTGAGGGGGACGTGGAAAAATAATATCCCATTTAAGAACCTTTTATTACCAGACCATTATTATGTAAATAATAAGTAATATATAAACACTACCAATTATACTTGTACATATATATGATTATATATGTACATGTATATAACTGATTACATATATGTATATCCAGTGATATATATATTATTGGTTATATGTATATTAACAATTAGAAATATTATTTCTAATTACCTAGTTACCTGAAAATGAACTTCCTTTTGTCTCTTTTTAAAAAGGTTTTTAAAACTTTATTTATTTTGAGAGACAGAGAGTAAAGGAGGGACAGAGAGAATCCCAGGCAGGTTCTGCGCTGTCAGTGCAGAGCCCGATGTGGGTCTCAAAATGAAATGACCTGAGCTGAAACCAAGAATCAGATGCTTAACTGACTGAGCCACCTAGGCACCCCTGCCTTTTTTTTTTTTTTTTTAACTCTATCTTAACTCAAATCTAAATCTCTAAGTAGCTTACATTTGGGCTTCTACGGATAGACTTCATTTCACTGGGACTTTTCAGTAAATATTCTTTGTTTCTTGAGAACTTTTATTCCTGTAATTTCTATAAAACCAGAAATAAAGCTCTGAAAGTTGGAGAAAAAATTGAATCAATAGCCTAAGTCTCTGGTGATGTACTCCAAGGAATACTTTTTTTTTATTGGAAGGCATGAGTTTTCTAAAAACAGTTTCTGTGTCTGCATATGTATCTATGCATGTGACATATGGCACTTGTGAATATATAGGGTTACCTTATTACCGTGGGTTACCAGTGGCAACATGTGCAGTGAGCTAAATCCTTCTTGGATTTTAATATTCTGTCTGTAAGTCACATGCCGGGAGATCAGAATATAATGAAAATGGATTAGTCTGGCACAGATAATATGATATTTTTAATGGTCATTTTATATGTATATGTAATACAACCAGTGGAAAAAAATAGCAAAAGGTCAAGAAAGTGCCATATATATATATATATATATATATACATACACATACATACATATATATATATATATGCAATTTGAAAAGGGAAAAATAAACGAATGGGCTTAGCTTCTCCCTGTGACCTACTTTCCATTGGACATGACTTTGGGTGCTCCCTCCATGACAATCCACTGAACAAGGTGCTTTCAGGTTTCTGCAGATAGAAATATAGCAGATGGTAAGGAATAAAGGCTGTAAGTGGACAAGAATGGGTCCCATCTCCATAATGAAAAGTTTTAATTTAGGGACAGTAGCCAACTAGGTTGAGTGTTCCGCTTGTTAAGCCATTTTGCATTCTCGTAAGTATTTGTGTGGAATAAATACCCTGTACACCCTGTTGGCGTGAGGAATAGAACCCTTCTGAATGAAGTACAGGACTAAGGGTAATATCCTGGAAAAACAGAAATTATTTCTCCTGGCAATTTGTATGCACATAGCTATCCATTATTCATGAGCTGCCTCTTTAGTTTTGAATGATCAGTGTCTTTGCTGTTCTTTATTCTGCCTTCTGTTTCCACCATGTTGGCATTTCACTGCTCATTAATAATTGTGGGAAGAAAAGGGGGAATACATTAATTGGTGATTGCATCAATCAATACATGACTTTCCACTGGTAAAGAAGTCCTGGTGGCATTTTTTTAAAAGGGTAGATACTGGGGCACCAGGGTGGCTCCGTCAGTTAAGTGTCTAACTTTGGCTCAGGTCATGATCTTGCAGTCCATGAGTTGAAGCCCCACGTTGGGCTCTGTGCTGACACCTCAGAGCCTGGAGTCTACTTCATGTTCTGTGTGTGTGTGTGTGTGTGTGTGTGTGTGTGTCCGTGTCCCTCCCCTGCTCTTTCTCTCTCTCAAAAACAACTAAATATTTTAAAAAATTGTAAAAGGTAGATACTGATGGCTAAACTGTCAGTGTGAGCTGGGGACTGAGTTTGTGATTATTTTTCCCCAGTAGCAGAGAATATGATGTTCATCTGGCTTTCATGAGGCATCATAAATACCCCCAAATGAACCCTGACAGAAAATAGAAATCATATATCTTTGAAATTTTTGTTTTAAAAAGAGACATAAATAATTTTAGTAGAGGAAAGACAGAATTGAGAGTTCTCAATCTGTGTTCTCTGTCTAGCTGCAGTATCAGGTAACAGAGGTGACTAACTGAAGTGTAGCAGCAGGTAGATTTAGAAGAGACATCACCTCACCACAGTATTTGTCATGAACTGTTCTGCACAATCCAAGAAGCCTTCTCAGACAAACACAGAAGCCGATCATGTGGACCATTAGAACTCAGTTGGCTCAGAACCCCAGCCTCCCCTTGTTCATTTAAATGGATGATTTGGGATAAACTGGCTAACCTGATTTAAGAACATTTGCACGTATTCTTTGAGGGCCATGTGCTTCTGCCCTTGCAAAAGGGCAAAAATCTGTACAAAGCCTACTATGTGTCATTCTATGTGCTAGAAACATAACAATGTAGGAAGTCCCTGGAAGAGAATAAAGGTAAATACCAAGCAAGCTGCACACCAAGGAAAAAGCCCAGACATTACATGTTAGTGGAATTCAAAAAGAAGCGGAAAGTCGTTGAGACCTGGAGCGTTCAGTGAAGGGCTTTAGAGGAAGAGAGAGAATTTGCAGTTGGGTCTGAAAGGAATGGGAAAAGGACGGAACATTCCAGACAAGGAGAACAGCAGTCCCAGTGG